>CANXYI011613807.1:0-12626 GCA_948208565.1 Hura crepitans
CAGGAATCAGGTAAGGGTGTTACACCATCTCTAGTTCTATAAGCAGTTTTAGGTATATTTGACTCCTTAATTAGCAACTGATGGTACCTTGATCTCATATCTATCTTGGAAAAGACACTAACACCTTTGAGTTGATTGAAATCGTCATCAATTCTAGGCAACAAATATTTATTCTTCATCATCACCTTATCAATTGCTTGTAGTTAATGCATAATTGAAGCGACCCATCTTTCTTCTTGACAAATAGCATGGGTGCTCCCCAAGGTGAGGTACTTGGTCTAATAAAGCCTTTATCCAATAATTCTTGTAATTGCACCTTTAATTCCTTCAATTCTATAGGTGCCATTCGATAAAGAGTGATGGATATAGGTGTCGTACTAGGATACATTTCAATCTCAAAGTCAAGTTCACATTGTATAGGCAATCTAGGTAACTCTTCTAGGAATACATTAGGAAATTTTGACACCATTGAAATCTAATCAAGACTGGGTATGAAGTTACTGGTGTCAATCACATAGGCTAAATAGGCTTTACATCTTTTACAGATGAGTCGTCTAGCTATAATAGTTAAAATAACATTCACCAGAGGGTGTCTCTCACCCACAATTGTCACCTCATATCCTTCTGCAACTCTAAGGTTAAACCTCTTATGTTTACAGTCAACTATTGCCCCATGTTCTAACAACCAATCCATTCCCAAGATAATATCAAATTCATGAAAGAGAAGTTCAATAAGGTTTGTAAGGAATAGTTAATTCTAAATCACTAGAGGACAGTGTCTCTATATCTTATTCACTATGACATTCTATCCAATTAGGTTGTTGACTTGAATATCTAAGCCTACAAGCTCTAGTTCTAACCCTCTATCTTATACTTAAGTGGTGCAAATATAGGAGTAGGTTAATCCTATATCTATTAAAGCCAATACTAATATATCAAATAAATAAAATGTATCGGCTATAACATTTAGGCCCTTTGCCTCCTTATGAGCTCTGATGGCATATTGTTGTGATAAAGCTCAAGCTTTTGATCTGGTCCTCTAGCTACTATTAGGCTGTTCATCTATATTTTGCCTCTACCCTTTACTCTTTGGTGCTACAGAAGCTATGTCTGGGCAATTTCTCTGCTAATGATCTCTAACCCCACATGTAAAACATTATCCTGCTCTTCCTACTAGTTTGCACCACCCCTAATGTCTTCTATGGCAAGTCTCATAAGCTAGGGGTGGATTCCTAACTACTAATACAAGGGCACTAAAGGCCTACTGTAGAGGTCAAGGCCTAAATATAAAAGCCTGACCTGACCTCTGGGACTGAGTCTACCTTGGGGTTTGCTATACTGACTAGGACTCAAACTCTCTCTATCTCTTGCTAAACCCTTATGCTGAGTTGGTCTGGCCTCCTATGAATAGCCTCTTCTTCTGAAACAACTCTCTCTTTTCTTGGGTCATATCTTCTATATCATAAGCTGTGCTACCAACTCTAAAAAGTCTTTGATCTTTGTGGTAGCTATCTACATCCGTAGCTCCACATTGAGGCCTTTCTCGAACCTCTTACATCTCTCATCCTCTATAGGAACCAATTCTTCTGCATATCTACTCAACCTTATAAAATCTTTCTCATATTCAAAAACTAATATTCTACCCTACTTCAAATCTAAGAACTCTTGTCTCCTCTTATCCTTATAGGACTCTGGGATATACCTCTTTTTGAATTCTTTCATGAACTACTCCCAAGTTACATCAACTACTGTTTTCCTTTTCCTTATGGTATCCCACCAATGTTATGCTTCTTCCTGGAGGAGTAAAGTAGTACATTTTAGACTCTCTTCTTTTGTGCATTCTAACTGCTCCAATATCATTAGGGTCCTCTCCAGCCAATACTCTACCCTAACAACATCATCCTCTTTAGTCCCCAAAAGGTCCACAGCTCCTATCTTTTTAACTCTCTCTAAATAAGTCTTCTATAGTAGAGCTAGAGGTGGTGGAGGTGGTACATGAGTTAGAAGAGGTGGTGGAGCTACTTTAGAGGTATACCTAAATAACTCTACTATCTACTGCAATAAGGCTAGTGAGGCTTGAGTCTAAGGTTGTGCCTATTATTATGGCTAGTGTGCAGCATCACTAAGCTCTAGAGTGTCTGCACTCATCATTGCTCTCTGTACCATGGTAGAAGCATTGCTGGCTACCTCTTCTCCTCGGTCTGGTGGGGTCCATTCACTCATCTTGTATTACTACACAGAGAAAATAACCTATCAACCTCATGCAGTGTAGCTCTATCAAAATTATAGAATCCTAGACAATGTCACTTATGTATTATAAGCCTAGGAACGCCTAAACCCACTTTAATACCACTAAATATAACACCCCTTACCCATTTTCTAAGGAACAAGGCAAGGAATGCTAATTCTCGCTGGTCACCCATCCTTACATTTCCTCAAGCCTTATTCATTTAACACTTGTGACATCTTTAATTCTATTCATTCATTCAGGATATTTCATTAGCGTATTCGTATAAACTTCTAATATTGACTATAACAAACCTCAAAATCCATTTAATAAATCCGAAATGATTTTACAAAAATTCAGGCAGCATAATAGCTACCTGGGTAAATATATCCTACACAAAAACACTTCTAATATTATCTCCCTCAACATCCACAACATCTGGACCTTACCATATAGTCATCAACATATAGGGCCTCGGGCCTGCAATAATCAGAAAACATAGACATTTATATCATACTATATACCCAGTAACACATCAGTCATACAATTTATATATATATATGTGTGTGTGTGTGTGTGTGTGTATATATATATATATATCAGTATTCACACTGACTAAGCCTAACCCCACCTATATACATGAGTGCCAAAATATAAACCATCAAAAGTACATAAATATACCCTCAAAAATATTTATCTACTACACTATAAAATGATATCGAGGCTGAGCTACTACACTATCTACAACTTGCACATCAAAACACTAATGCGTTGAGTATAAAACTCACTGGTGAATTTAATGCAGTAAAAACATGTCATGCATTCAAATATGCAACATACATATTATAGGTCATAATGCCACATATATAAGGGTAATTTCACAAAATAATATTAATTTATTTAGCTGACTAATTTTTGAATTTCCAGTGTCATATCATTATTAAGTTTCTAGGTTTTCATTCAGTGACAATTATTACTAAGAAGCATTGAATCATTTCTGTTATTAACTTTATTGTTCACTTTTATGTTTAGACCCACACTAGATAGACAACACTTAAAAGCACTAGATAAAAAAGAAAATCCAGGCTATGCAATGGCCTACATTTTGGACCTTAGTAGTTGCACCTACTTAGTGTAGTGGCCCCATTTTGGACTGCCATAGCTGCACCCATATAGTGCAATGGCCTATCTTAAGACCTTGATAGCTGCACCTACCTAGTGTAGTGGCCCACATCTAGATCTTTGTGGCTACACCCACATAGTGCAATGGCTTACATTAAAACCTCGATAGCTGCACCTACCTAGTGCAACAACCCATATTAAGACCCCCGTGACTGCACCCACATAATGCAGTGGCCCATGTCAAGACCTCAGTGGCTGCACTTACCATCTTAATCATCCAAATCATAGCCTAGGAGGACCAATACCTTTAGTAGCTACTAATCCCTAGTTGACCAGTCAACCTATCCAGTAAGTGTCTAACTACTGGGCCAACTCTACTTATTATTCATTATTCAATTATAAATCATCTTATCAACTTAATATTTACATTTATATCACTCAATTTAGACTATTTCCTCAAACTCAATTCATTACACAATTACAAGTCATGTTACTAAAATGGCACTATTCATTTGTTTATCAACAATATTCATATAGTCATTTTTCTCATGTTTATTTTATCATAACATCATCAATGGCTGCACCAAATCATTGTTATCACATTTCATATTTCATCCACCATGAAAGGTTTTCATAAGCAACATAATTCTCCCATCATACCCAAGCACTTATATCTATTAAGTTCCATATTATTTTACATGCCAACATATGCCATTAACTTAGTAAATTATGTATATTTTCCATTTGTACCACCACTTCCGTATTATGCCATCAACTAACATTTTATTTACATATCCATTATCACATATTTGTTTCTCACCTTTCATGGTATATATATATATTAATCACCACATTTTCCATCATTTTACATATTCATCATGTACCATACATGCATGCACATTCCATGATATACCATTTGGCCACATGCATACCATGCACTAACACATGCTTTTCTCATCCAAATGGCATACCTATCATTATTTTAACATCAGCCACACATAATGGTATGCTTATCTCAACTAAAATGCACACATATGTATAAACCTACACTTTCATACACATGTTCATGTATATACACATATAGTCACATGACAACATGCATTTGCCACATCAAATTCACCTACTTAGGGTAGCTTTACACCCTTTTCCACCAAGATAGAGCCTTTACTCCCTTTGTTCCCCATTATTTCTTCTCACACACTCCAAAAGAGCATTATTCACTCCATGTTCATATCTTTCATTTAAGGCCTTTTCTTATAATTCTAATACTAGAAATGGATTCTAGGGGCCATAAAGGTTCATTTTCATAAAAAATATGTGAGGTTTAAGTGTGATTTGGTGGAGAGAGAAGGATTTCTTCAAGGAGGCATCGGCTTTTTAGGTTCTAAGGGTGGAAGATGGCTTCTTTTACTCATGTGCAGGGAGGCTTTTATATTTAGTGCTGCGTTACTTAAATCCTGACATGTAGTGATTTAATGGCCCATAAAATTTTAATTTCGACTTAAACTTTAGGAAATTTTAAAAATTATTTTAAACTTCTAAAAATAATCACTTTTGTTTAAAAAAATCCTCAATTATTCCCATTTAGAGCCTTGTAAAATTTTAGGCCCAAACTCCAATGGCAAGTGGGTGTACTATTCACTTGCTATAACAAGAAATTTTGAAAAATTATCAAACAATCTCAAAAAATTAAATTTCCTTCACCAATGAAATTAGTGGAATTTTTTACCTATAGGTTATGATATTTTTAGGTCTGTCCGGGCACATCCTAGGTCTTTCTTGACACAAAGTCATTTAAGGCCACTATTAACTAGTTTACTGCCTAAAATAAATTATTAGTTTTTCTAAATTTTTAAATTATTTTATTTTCCTCATTTTCTAGCCCATCAAATTTTTATGACTAATACACACCTTCCTTGGCCTTACAAAGGTGTCCCGACTCCCAGGGAACCTTATTTAAGCCTCAAAGGTACTATTCATAAAACCTCAATTTACAGGCATTACACAATATGTAGAGATTTGGTGTTAGAAAAACAACCATGTTTTGGCTAGAACATATTTTATGATGTATCATGTAAATGGCTAGGGCGTGCAAAATTTTGATATATGTTATGACTGAAATTATAAATTGATAAGGTGAAAAGTATGTCTATTTGAATGATAAAATGAATGAATTGATGACATGTATGTATTTTAAAGATGCCATGTGATTTTTATACAAGTAGCATAAGTATAAAGGAAATAACAAAAAAATTGATGGTATAAAGATAATATGGTATATGCTTTGTTTGAATATCTTAATAATGCCATAGGATGAAATAAACATAGGGACATAATAAAATGGCTTTAAATTGTGAAAATAGACCAAAGGGCTAATATTGTATTTATACTCAGGATCATAAAATAAGATAGGAAAGAATGAAATGGATGAGTATGGATCATGGATTAGGAAAAACATGCTAGAAGTAAATATGAATGTATGTAGTTAGGCAAATATGCTACTTGAACTTTTAAGTTTAATCATGAATTATGTGAGTTATATGTGCATGGTTAATATGAAAAGTATAGATGTGATATGAAATTGCCTTATAATATGAGAAAATGCTTATTATGGAAGATAGTATGGATAAGGCCGAAACATGTAAAGCTATGTCCTTGAACATTTAAAAGTATTATGTTATGAAAATAAGGTTACATGTGATGTGAATGACAAAAGAACTAAATAATGATTTAATGCTTACATACATGAGTGAGTTATGGAATGATTATTCATGCAAATATGTTTTGATATGATGACAAATAGTTTGAATGCCTTTAAGGTAAAATCAATGAAATGGCTAACCATCTAGGCAATGGTCAAATGGCCTAGCTGTGGCTATATGTATAATTAATAACAAAATGGACATACTCATGTGATATGGTTATATCAAGTTAATAAAGGTATAAAGCTAATGAAATTCAAATGTTGATATCTACGATGTGTATATGTTGAAATAATGTGAATGAAAATGTGATATCAATAGAGTTTAAATTTCCCCATAAGGACATACATTGACCAAAACGGCTATTAAAGCTCACTTCAAACTATTCTAATTAAGTGAAATAGGATTAAACGTAGTGAGCTACCCATAAGAACATATAAGCTTAGTCTAGATAGCTTCACCAATCAATAGGGAGATTAACAGCCACTAGGGCACTTTAGCGCTATTGAAGTCGACAAGCCATCGTATTTGCCTTTGGGCTATGATTTGAGTTGGGACCTTTAAGTTACCATCTAAGACCTTTGTGGTCACCATTTGAGGCCTTCAAGCCATCGTCTAAGACCTTTGTGGTCACAGTATAAGACCTTTAAGTCATCGTACGAGATTTTTGTGGTCATCGATTCCCATTATCCAGTTATGAAACCTTGTCTATTTTTTATAGGTACTTAAATGATTAATCTAACTAAGAAGAGGAATAACTAATAGGTAACTTGAGAAGATGGAACTAGATAATTTAAATCATGTGTATGGATTTTATTGCTTTAAATTTATTTTATGTACATAGATCCTTGCTATCTAATTTACGCCATGCTATCATCATGATGTTATGCTCTGAATTTCTCATTATGAACATGAATACTTGTCACACCCCCTACCCATTTCTACTTGAAATAGGCAAGAAGTGCTACTTCCCACTGAGGTCACCCATCCTAAGATTTTCCCAAGGGCCTTTCATTTAACTTTTACTCATCTTTGACCAGGCTTGACCAAACATAGTCTTAAACCCATTTGATAAATTATTCCCTAATTACTGTATATTTTAGTCCGTTAAAATACCTATCAGCCACTATCAGACATTTTTGAAAATTAACTAACCTAATTCTGACCTACAAGGTAAAACACTTCTAAATCATCATCCAACCTTATACCCCCTTGATACCCTCTGGTCCTCTAAATCATAGTCAATCACAGCATCACAATATATCCACTATCAATCATAGGGTCATAGAGCCATCAACACACAAATGTGTAGAAACAGTTATATATATTTATGTAGAACTATAAATATATTCAATTTTAAATACAGTTATACATACATCATGTATCCCATCTTATCTATACATGCATGAGTGTAACTTTATGTACAAAAACTAGAAAGAAAACAAAAAGAAATACCAAGGAACTCTAAAGCAATTACATTGTCAACATCATCTGATGCTGGACTACTCTCTATTGACTACCTACGTATTAGAACACCAACACGCTAAGTATAACACTCAGTGGTGGATTAAACCAAATATACTATGTTATGTTATGCAACATGCACCGTGTAATGTTCCACACAAAAAAGGTCTTTCCTATAATTCTGAGTCCCTTTATTAATCTCTTACATTCTCTTATCTGTAAATCTTAACCTTCTTATCAATTACTTTATAGTTACCACTTTATAAGACCATACTAGACAGACTACACTTTAAGACACTAGACAACGAGATGTGTCCTGTGCAGTGGCCCACTTTTAAGGCCTACATAGCTGTACCTACCTTCTTTGATACTCAGAGACCTATACTATAGTAGATAGCGGGGACGCATCTGTAGACTACCCATAGCAATAAGCACCTGTAGTGGATACTTAAGGATAGACCAATCCCAATCCATAATAACAACTTGTAGTGTAATGGTTCATCACAAAACTTAGGCAGTTGCACTTGCCATAACCTGTAACTAGCAGTGGGCCCTAAAAAGACCGATTACCTAGCAGCTGCTCTAACTCTAGTTGACAGGTCAACCCATCCAGTGGGTGTCTAACTGATGGGCCATTTACCATTTAAATTTTTTTATCACTATTTTATCATTACGTTATGTTTTATGTCAATATTACACGAATTATTGTAACTTTGCCTACGATCAAAAAGTTACTATTCATATGGTCAGTTTTTGCAACTGACACTATTTATTTGGTAAATTTTACCTATTATGCTTCCTTTTCTTATGTTATTCAAATTCTTTTTCCTTGATACTTTATCCAATTATTCCCTTATTCAATACCTAATATGAGGCATATTATTTTGCCATACTTTTGGTCACATATTCTCACTCAAATGACTCACATTTCTAAGTCTCATAATGTACCTAATTTAGGTCACTTTATTAGTGATTATCACATTCAATTTGCATACCAAATACACCTAATGCTTAACCACACATGACATACCCATTTTAGCATCATTTTCAGCTACCATAAGCACATACATTTACACATGAATTCCTTTTCAATTTAATCTACAAACCTTATTAATTTAATATAAATTACACTATTACATACATTTATACCAAATTACCACATTTCCATACAAATATACACATATAAACTTAATCAAACTTAATTGGCATAAAGCATTAGATTTAATCCACATACCTAGGGTGCATTTATACCCCTTTCTCCACCACTTGACCCTTGATTAGCTTGCTCCCTCTCACTTGAATTGTTAGTTCTTAACATACACCAAAATTGACTTATAAAAAATAGAAACTCTTAGAATTATCTAAACTAACTGTATCAAAAATAAAAAATAGGATTGAAGCATTTTTCCGTACTTTGTGCACTATTCACCAAGTGGTGAATTATGCAATTTTGGCCTTCTTTCTTACAATTCTTGATAGAATTGAGGTCTTTAAAGGATGGAGGCTTTATTTTTATTAATTTTTGGTGAAATTGTGTGGGATTTAGGAGAGAGAAAATGGCAAAAATGGTGGCTTTTCCTTGGTGTTGTCGTCGGCTTCTAAGGGAATGGGAGGTTGAAGATGACTCTCTTATGTGTGGGCTATATACACATGTCTAATAACTTATATGGGATGGCCTAGATCTATTAAATTAGGCCAAATTGGCCCCAATTCTTTTATATACATTTTATGTCACTTTTTTCTTCGAAAATTTAGAAAATAATCTTTGTATGTCTAAAAATTCCCATTTTAGTTTTAAAATTCCTCAATAGTGGGACTAAGGCCCACATAAAATTTCAACTCAAAATTCCACCGTTGACTTTTTAGTACTATTCATAGCCAAAATAAAATATTCTAAAAAATATCTATTGACCTCAAAAAATTCAAATTACTTCTTTATCATACTTAGTGGAATTTTTTAGATTTAAGGTACGATATTTTCGAGACCATCCGGGCACATTCCCAGGGCAATCCCAGCCCGACCTTATTTTATCTCCGTAAATGATAGTTCTTGACTTATTATTAATTATTGATTCTGCTAAAATTTTTAATTCATTAGTTGTCCCTATTTTCAAGCCCGTCAAAGTTTTATGACCAATATGCCAATCATTAACCTCGAAATGACAACCCGCACCACAAGGAACATCACTTGGGCCCTAAAGGTACTGTTCATAAGACCTTGCCTATTGAGTGTTACAATACTGTGACACCCCCTACTAAATTCCCTAAGAAACCCATAGGTGATGCATGAACTCCTAGGTCATATACCCAGTTATTGGCCACTAGTACCATTCATTTAACTTACATTGTTTTACATCAGTTTAACTTACTTTGTTTCCAAATTCACTTCTCTTTGGTTCTATACCTTACTTAAGTTGTATTCATACTAATGATGTCAATTCGATGTAATTACGGGTCAATCCCAAAACATTTCAAAATTTTGGCAACATACCAGCTATCCAGGTCTCCATCCAAAAATTTTGAAAACCTATTTAATCACTTTTATAATCATTTTCACAACTCCTGGACTCATATGGTCCCCCATTCTCAAAGTAACATCAGCAACTATCACAAAGCAATCACAGGCCTCAGGCCACAGATAAAACATACATATATAGAGCCTCAGGCTTATATCATCAACAGGCATCATTTCTGAACATGCATCCATAAGGAAAACATAGAGTTCTATTTTATTTACATCAATAGTTTGTGCAAACTTATATACATTACATTTACAGAACTTGAATACATGTTTTCTACCTATTTCCCATCTAGGTATATAGATATCAAAACTATACAACATTTACTTTATATGCCTTCAAAAGGTATCCTCTGAACTCTTATCTACATGCTTCACGAGGTAAGATTCCGCTCTTGATTACCTACACCAAAATAGGTATGCTGAGTATACAAGATACTCAGTGGTGTACTTAAAGCATTTAAATCATGGTATCATATCTTTTCACACATGTGCAGTCTAGTTACTAATTTTGCCAAGCCATTTGATTCCATTTATATAATATAGTGCCAAATTACTAAAATACCTCTAAGGCATTTATATGTCATGAAATAACCTTTTTGACTTACATAAATTATTTAAAATAGTTATTAACATTCATAGCATACATACTTTACCTTAATCAATTTATTTAACAACATATGTGTAAAATTATTAAAATGCCCTTAAGTTTGTATTTCATTAATTACTAAGGAAATATTGTCCAATTATGTTCAATTTTATTTCCATGACCAAATTGATTATTCCCTTAATTCAATTCACTGGCCTAACTAGAAAGACGACACTTGCAAACATTAGACCTAGAGGGAAATAAACTAGTGTAGTGGTCCCCATTCAAGACCTCAACCGCTACACCAGCATGTGTGACATCATAAAGATCAGCCCGTAGCCTCTCCAGCAACAATTAAAATCTTAACATCTATGTGAAATAATGGAGATCAGCCTATAGGCCTCCCCAACCATGCATAATATTCATCAGGTATGTGACATAATAAAGATTAGCCTGTAGGCCTTGCCAGCCACAATTAATCTCATCCAATATGTGACATAATAGAGATCAGCCCATAGGCCTCCCCATTCATAAATAATATTAACAACTGTGTGACATAATGGAGATTAGCATGTAAGCCTCTCTAGCCATAATGAATATCATTGCCTAAACATCAGACAACTAGCAGCTGCTAAAACCCTAAGTTAACCGATCAACCCATATAGTGGGTGTCTAACTAATGGGCCAAGTAGCTCATTTTAAGTCTATTTATTGACTAATAGTATTCTTATAATATTTAAGTTGCAATAACAGATAGTTATAAATTTTATTACACAATTTATTTTTCAGCCATCTAGTATAACTATATTTTCGCTTAAGTTCTATTATTACCAATATCAAGGTTTAATATGTCTCAAATTATCATTGCATTATTTCTTAAGAAATTAATACTTTCTATCTAGTGACATTTTTGGTTCAAGTAATGGTCAACTGGACACTTATAGGTCATTTCGACCACTTTTCAAGTACATTTCTAAGACTATTTTAAGTCTAATTTCAGCATATTTTTCAACATCTCATTAAGCATAAAGCCAATCATATCTAGGCCACTTTCAAGGCCAAACAATAGGCATAATTTGCATTCATTCTTATATCCCAAATCTAACCCTAAAGGCACAAGTTTATGATTCACTTCTCTTAGTTCATTTTAAGTCACCTTTTAAACAATTATTGTAGAACATAGCCATATGTTTTAGTTCAACCTTTTTGTCATTTAAAGTTACATTCTCAAAGTATATTTAAAATGTCATCATGCCATATGCATTATTCAATTGAAGATCAATATAAGTTAATTGCCTTGACCATTATAATTCATATGCACAACATTTTAATAAACTAAAGTACATGCCATATTGCTATCAACATTCCTCTGGGGTACCAAGGAAAATAATACCTAATCCCATTCCCTTTCCACAATATATCAATATCCATCTACACATATATGCCATAAGCATAAATACACACATACATACTAAATTCCAAGCTAATTCTCATAGGTTACATATACTTATAAGTTCTTTATCAAACATCACACATAAAATTCATTCATGGTAGCTCTCAGGTACATACTAAAAGCATATTTGTCATTACATCTTCATGCCATATACACCTTAATTCCCATTCAAACATACCAATTGATCTTTAAACGTCATTAAATCAAATATACATCCATTCTAGTCCCTCAAGTGAGCCACGTCCAGCAAAGAAATTAGGCCTCAAATTCAAAATTTTCTCAAGCAACATACATAATTCACCAAATCATCATTTATTCAACATTCACATTAAAGTATTTTTTTCATAACTTTAACATTCTAGCCATCCTAAACTATTGTTCATCATCTTAATCACCTTATAGCATGAAAGAAATGCTTTAAATTCACTTACAAGTGAGAAAAGCCCTTTGACTCCACAAGAACACAAGGCTATCCAGCTTCCACAGTATCTTTCCTCTATCTTTGTGGACTTTAATTTGCAATCCAATTGCCAATAACACCTCACATACAC
>CANXYI011613918.1:0-11675 GCA_948208565.1 Hura crepitans
TGGATGTGAAGAAGAAGAAGAAGATTATTGGAGCAAAAGACAGAGTAGTAGGGAGCCAAGAATTAAATGGTGGTCTCTAAAAGGTGCTAAGCAAATAATCTTCAAGGACAAGCTTTGGGAAGGAGTTAGTGGTATGGAAGACAAAGGAGACACCCTATGGAAGGGGATGGTTGATCGCATTAGAAAGGTAGCAAGTGAGCTTTTAGGGATCTCTAAAGGATTAGGACCTCGTCCACAAGAATTGTGGTCGTGGAATGAGGAGGTACAAAAGGCTATACAAGAAAAAAGATATTGGTATAGGAGACTACCCATAGTAGAAGATGAAGAAGCTTTTGAGAAATATAAGATGGCTAAGAGAGCAGCCAAGAAAGCGGTTAGTGACGCTCGAGATAAATCTTTAGAAGATTTGTATCAAAAGTTAGGAACACAAGAAGGGGAGAATAATATATACAAACCGACACGATTAAAAGAGAAAGAGGAAGGACCTAAATGGAGTTAAGCGTATTAAAGATGAGTCTCAAAAAGTCTTGACATGGGATAAGGAAATCAAAGAGTGATGGAGAGGGTACTTTGATCGCCTATTTAATGATGGACAGAAAGATGACTATATAGATATTGATGTATCTAGGATAGATAGGAATCTTAATTACACGTGCAGAATCAGGTCTAGTGAAATTAAAGAGGCCTTAAAGAAGATGAAACCTAGGAAAGCGTGTGGCCTAGATTATATCCCAATTGAGGTATGGAAGTGCCTTGGAGAAGAAGGAATAACATGGTTAACCAAGCTATTCAATTGTATCTATAGACAAGGAAAGATACCAAGTCATTGGAGAAAGAGTATTCTAGTTCCTATATATAAGAATAAAAGAGATATATAAAATTGCATCAACTATTGCGGTATCAAATTGATGAGTCCTACAATGAAGCTTTGGGAGAGGGTGATTGAGCACCGAATCAAGGATATTACAAAGGTGTCCGAGAACCAATTTGATTTTATGCTAGGTAGATCGACAATAGAAGATATATTTTTTCTAAGGTGTTTGATGGAGAAATTTAGAGAAAAGGAGAGATCTTCATTTGGTTTTCATAGACCTAGAGAAGGCATATGATAAGAGTACTGAGAGAAGTTCTTTGGTGGACATTGGAGAAGAAAGATATTCATGTTAATAATATAAATATTATAAGGATATGTATGAGGGAGCAATTACAAGTGTGCGAGTTGGGAGAGGAGTAATGGAAGAGTTTCCTATAACAATAGGTTTACATCAAGGTTCGGTGTTGAGTCCCTTTCCATTCACTTTGATTATTTATGAATTAACTAGTAAAATACAAGATGATATCTCATGATGCATGTTATTTGCAGATGATATTGTGTTAATTAACGAGACGAGAGAGGGAGTAAACCATAAGTTGGAAGTATGGAGAAATATCCTTAAGAGTAAAGGTTTCAAGTCAAGCAGAAGTAAAACAATATATATGCACTATAATTTTAGCCTAAGTAGGAGAAATGGAGGAGAAGTAAAGCTAGGGGATGTAAAAATGCCAAATTGTGGCCATTTTAAGTACTTGGGCTCCATTTTTCAAGACGATAGAATGATAGATGAGGATGTAACTCATAGAACCAACACAAGATGGTTGAAATGGAGAAATGCTACAAGTATTTTATATAATAAAGATATCTAATAACGTTGAGGGAAACTTTTATAAGACAATAGTAAGACTAGCTTTGTTCTATGGAAGTAAGTGTTAGGCAACAAAAGTACAACATCTAAATAAGTTAAATGTAATAGAAATGCGGATTCTAAGGCGGATGAGTTGACATATAAGATTAGAGAATATTAGAAATGAAAGCATTCGACAAAAGGTATATGTAGCACATATTGGAGAAGTAAGAGAAGGTTGTTTAATGTGGCTTGGTCGTGCTAAGGAGATCTCCAGATGCTCCAGTAAGGAAATGTGAGAGTTTGATAGTAGAAAATAGGAAGAAAGGAAGAGGTAGACCTACGATCACTTGGAAAGATATAATTTCCAAGGATTTCTGTGCACTTGGGATTGAGGCAAGTCTTGCTTTAGACAGAGGGACACAGAAATAGAGAATCCATATAGCTAACCCCATCTAGTATGGGATTAAGGCTTATTTGTTGTCGTCGCCATCGTCGTTGTGGTTGTTAAGCTGAATTTTTAAAGTAATATTCAGCTTTTGATTTCTTGCAAGAAGATCAAGGAATAATTTGGTAATAAGCTCCCCTTGTTTTATTGGGTAACTAATTCAGGGTACAGGTTTATTGGTGAGCTAACATTTGACATCGGAGGATTTAAGAGCTTTTTTTTTTTTTTCCTGATGAAAGGATTTAAGAGCTTTTGACACTGTTTTGTGTAAAAAAGATTTGGAGCTCATTAGTTATTAATCAGTCCAATCTTTGCATTTTTTTTCTTTCTTTTATTTGTTCTAATTTGGATATTTTCCAATGAGTCTCAGCCAGAGTTGGCTAGAATTAGGAAGAAGAGAATGAAAAATGAGAAAAAGGAGCACAATGAAAGGAGAGAAAAGGGAAAAGGGCAAAAAAGGGGAAGGTTGAGGAAAGAGGAAAAAAAACCCAACATGTTTTATCAAAAAAAAAATGTTACTTATTCGATTTTGACGAACCAACTTAATAACATGCAACTAAATTTACAAAATAGGGAAAGAATGGAAAACTTAAAACAACAAGAATACCGACAGAATTCATGTTGGTGTTGGAACTTTTTAAGCTCATCAGGCATTATCTTAAACACTTTTTGAGTAATGTCGTATCATAAGGCCATAATTAAAATTTGACCAATATTATAAGTTAAAAACAGTATATGTATAAAAGTAAGCAAATAATGATATTTTACAAAAAGAAATGCACAGTGAAAGGACAAAACAAAAGGGCCAAAAAACTAGGTAACAAGGAGATAATATAGAGCATCAAATTAATATGTTCTAGCAATAACAGGTCTTATTCTAAGCCAGCTTCTATTCGATATCTCAACATAAAAAATTATGATCTTTTGAGGAAAACTTTTCTGTTTGAAACCCAACATAATTGAGCTTGTTATCATTGTCTAAAAATAACATCAAAATGAAAACCCAAATCCAGTATAGGATAAATTCTTTAATTGGTTCACAGTATGGCCATTTCGGAGATAACTGATTCTAAATACCCAAACTAGAGCAAGTTAAAGAATGGAACCCAAGCTTAATCTACGCTGTATTCACCAGGTAAATTAAGGGAATAAAAAGCAGTGCATAAAACGTTTCATATCCAACTCAAGGTCAAGTTGATACACTGGAAGTAAAATACTAACAGTTTTAGGATTGGAATCCAATATATTGTCTATCAATGATTTTACCCCAGGGGAGAACCAAAAGGGAAAAACATAATCTGCTGCATTTATCTGCACATCAAGAAGAAAGAGGTTACATGTGACTAAAATATATGTGGAATGTAAAACCTAGATAATGTACATTTAGCACAATATGAACATTACTCGTCGACGGGTTGAAGATGAACAGAAAAGAGTTGTAGATCAATGAATTATGAGAACAAAAAGATAGGTAGAGGTACATGCTTGGTACTGAAAACTCTATAATGCCATAAAACTATAGACACATATAACCATGAGACTAGTATTTGTCAATAGTTAAAAGAAATGATAAGCACATATCATTAGAGATTTCAAAACTACATAAATGAAGCACTTAAAGTAAGTGCTTCACTAAACTTGAAAACAAGGGTATCAATGTGTTTATAAGTGTGGGTGTTTGGGGGAAAATTATTATTCCATAGATGAAGCCCTTCCTGAAATCCATTAACCTATCATTTAATCTAAATATATTGATAACCTTTTTATACAAGGTTGGAACGTCTATTTCATTAAAAGGAAGATATCCAGCCATCAGAACATAAAGAATGACTCCACATGACCACACATCAGCAGCTGCCCCATCATAACCCTGGTTGTTGAGAACCTGATAGGAAGTCCAATAGGGTAAGAAATTCAGAGATATTAAGAAATGGTACACACTTTCTACTTGCATAAAAAATTGGAGCGGATAGTTAAAAGAAGATATAGAACTGCATATAACTTGCTGCAAAATTTGTTCAAAACATAGAAATTTGAATATGTCACAACCATAGAGAAAACAACCAGTAGCATAATTATTCACTATTTATAGCTAATGAGTTGAAAATTACATAGCCACGAGGAAAAGTTCATTAACTTGCAAACGAGCGATAATTAATTCCAGAATCTATATAAATCAGGTCCTAATACAGCATAACATTCGGTAGTGTTTGTCCCTAATCACCCTCTATGGATAAACCAGCCTTATGCATTTGCTCTTTGCCTGCAAACCAACCACAATTAAACTAATTTTCAGTTATTATTTTAAATGCAATTTATTGCAAATAAAACTGTGATTCTTGATGCAAATTTGTTGTCATTGACCATTGACTTGGAACTTCAGAGCTAGCTGATGGATATAACTAAAGAAAACTTAGGATCATATAAATGATAGCTACATACGTGAGCACCAAATGTTCCTGCAACAGAGGAATTTCATCAACTAGGCAAGTCAGTTGCACTCAAGTGATAAGTCCAATGCTAAATCACAGAAGAGATGAGATCATGGTGTGTACGAACAAGTATTCAGACACTTGTAATGGACTTCATGATAAATTCTAGAATAAAATGATGCTGTAGTATTAAATCATGGCTAACATCGAATTTATGTTGAACAGCATTGCTCTTAAGCTAGAACTGTAGGATCTAAATACAGGAACACAGGTTCACTAATTGGGATACAGGTACATAACACAGGACTACAGATGAAAAAGACATCCATATGGTATTTTAAGAAAAAAAGCCATCAGTTTATAACTTTGAGTGCGTCTCATATGTTATCAGCAAAAGGAAACAAAATGCCATGAAGATGCACCTCAACCATGCAAATCATATAGCAGCACAAAATGAAATTGTGGATAAATGGAAAATATAGTGGCCAACATTGCACATAATTAATAGAGCTGAATTGAATAGCAGGACTAGATGTAACAGTTCACAAATTAATTTTTTGCCTTCTGTGATTGTACCTCCGGTGCAACATAGTTTGGAGTTCCACATGTAGTATGAAGAAGTCCATTGCCCTGCATATATATAAGCATATATGTATGTAAACATGCACAGAAATGGATAAGCAAAACGACCTAGAAGTAAAATTTTGAGGTTACTTGAGGCAAACAGTAAGGCTTGCATGCTTACTTTCTGTGGTAATGCACTGAGTCCAAAGTCAGAAACCTTCAAATTTCCAGAAGAATCGAGGAGGAGGTTTTCAGGCTGCAAGAGTAAATAATTGAATCAGCAGCAAAGCATTATATTATAAAACCAGACTTAAAAGCAAGTCAAATTCTTAAGATCTCCTCACCTTCAGGTCTCTGTGGTACACACCCTTATGGTGACAATGAGCTATTGCATCTATGAGCTGTTGAAAATATCGCCTTGCTTCATTTTCAGAAAGTCTTCCCTGGTGAACCTGTGCAACCGATAACAGTTTTTTTTTTTTTTTAATCAATGAAGTAAATGAATACATTGACTACTTAGCACAGCAACTGTCTGCAGATGGAAGTAGGAGTGTAACTTGAAATTCTTTGGTTATGCTGGCAAAAAGCATCCTTATCTTTGCCTAAGGAAATCAGGGCAAGATGAGACTTACGATTTTATCAAATAGTTCTCCCCCAGTAACAAACTCAAGAATAATATAAATTTTTGTCTGGCTTGCCAAGACCTGGAATTTGAATATAATTGAGAGGAAAAAAACATTATAATGACAACTATTTCATATCAGAGAAAGCGATAGTAGTTGTACAATCTCTGTATGCAAGTCATAAATCCTACAAGAAGCGCCAAGTCAAAGGACATACCTCATGCAACCTAACTATGTTAGGATGTCTGACTATCTTCATGATCGATATTTCCCTTTTAATCTGGGGCCAAAGTAAGTAAAAATGAATTGTACAAAAGAGAAAAACAGGAAGCTCATTATTCTCAACGTGCTAAGAAAAGCAAATCAAGCAAAATAGAAGTAAAGTCCACTTCTCATTTCTCATTTATGCTTTTTCCTACTCAAATTAAAAAGGCACGTTGTCCAGCTGACATTTTCAGCAATCAAATTGCTGGCGGTTGTGACAGGAACTCAAAGCATAGGAGCTATTCATCAACAAAGAGTCGGTGGAATCGAAATGACCCACTGTATTAACTTGTTCGCCGTACACATGCAGACAACTGCAATCAACGTCATAATCCGATGCTTGTATTGCCAAGAAAACAATTCATATACATTAAGGAATATTGAATTTGCACCAATGTCGCAAAAGCAGGTACCTGATCAACCATTTTATGCTCGAGAACAGTGGTTTTGGCCATAACTTTCATAGCCACGCTTTCTCCGGTCTCAGTGTTCTGCGCAAACTTAACCTTAGCGAAAGTCCCTTCGCCAATGACCCGTCCAACTTCATACTTACCTACTCTCCTTCTTACTTTCTTCATGACTCCTTTGATTGCATTTCCCGCACCAAGTTAATCAGAAACGATTCCGAAATCCAGGCTCTAAAGTTCTGAAAACAAGAAGAAAGCAATTAATTAACCTGAACTGCAAATCCACAAGCGAAACTGAAACTAAAATAAAACAAATACGTAACAGCAAAAGATTCCAGCAACAGAGATGAAAACACAACAGCTACGCGATAACGAATTGGAACGTTCTAGCATATTATTCAATTGAGATTCTCTACCAGAAGAAGTCGAAAAATAGGATCACCGGAGCTCCTGCCAATGATAAAAAAAAACCACATAAAGCAGATGATCGCAGAAACAAAAAAGAAGAATTATCGTACTATTGAGGCTCAAGCTATAATGAATCTTCTGTACAAATTGAAAAGGTAAAGCTCAATTCGAAATAATGAGCTAGCAGAAAAATGGGAAAAAAAAAAAATGGATTCAACGAAAGGTTAATAAATAGGAAAAAGAATAAAGGGCTAAGTTTATTTTTTATCAGTTAAATAGTACCGTGTGCACGATCTAGGTTCCAATCCTCCCACAAAATAACAGTACTTTCAAATCGTATCAAATTATAAAAAAAAATAAAAAAAAACATATTATTCGTTGAATTAGGGTACGGTCCTCTCTGTACCGTTCCATGTGCGCGCAGTCTCTTTTTATTTTTCAAAAAGAAAAGCAAAGAATTCGAACTTAATTATCTTATCTTACATTTTTAATAAAACAACTTTCTTGAATAAAATAACCTTCTGATGCATACTAACTTTTAGCTTGAGAGTCATCTTCGGGACCATTTTGTTATATTTTTTAATAAAATAAATTTAGTTACACATTTTTATAAATATAGTTAACAAGGTTTAAATATAATTTTTATAATCATTTTAAACATATCCTTGTATAATTAATTTATCGAAATTAATTGTAAATTTAAGAAAATTAATATTTTTTATTCCTATTTTTATAATTGTTTTAAACTCAGTTTTATATCACAATGTTTCCTTTGTATATAACTTTTTTTTGATAATTTATCCATGTTTTTTATTCTTCACTCTTAATAAATGTTTTTATTGAAGTGCTTTTTAATAATGTGATACGTAGAAGTGTAAACAATTAATCGATTTTTTTGGTTAACAAGAAAATCAGTGAGAAATTGGACATATTTTTCAATCAATCGAAACTAATTATTACTGTTTTTATTTTTAGAAACTAATAGTATTCAATTATGGTTTAAGTTTTTAATTTCAGTCAATCAATTCATATATATTTTATTTTAATTTTTATGCATAATAATTTTTCTTTTTATGATTTTTTTATTGTAAAAGTTAAAATTTTTATAAGGTCATATTTTAAATTATATTTACATAATATATTATATCCTAAACAAGACCAATTTTACATGCATGTACAAAAATAAATATATCATGCATTACTCTTTGAAATATTATAATACATATTTTTACAAAGAATATTATCATTATCTTTTTGTTGTGATTATATATCATATGGACATTTGTGTAATTGACACTCCATTTTCAGTTTCATGTTAAATATATTCAATTATTATAATTATTTATGAGAATATTATATTGATTTTGATTTTTTATTTATGATTATTGTATTTGACTTGTATTTTTATTTTTAAAAAGTTTTAATGTTTAACAAAAAAATTATTAGTTAACCAAACTAAAAATTAAAAAATCAATGAATTGGTTAATGGGTTATAATGGATCAGTTTATGTTAACGATTTTGAAAAACCTTTATTAATAAATTGATTTTCTTGTTAATGTACTAGTTATGTAACACCATTTACCTATTCTACAAGAAAATTCGATAAAAAGATGTTACAAGACATACAAAAGATGTAACAAAACATAAAAATACAATATAATGATACACAAAAAGGCGAATGGAGGTACCTCCATTGGGATCGGGCCGAGAGCCACCTAAGCGAGCCTTGAGAAGGCATGCTCGAATAGCTTGATCAACCCAAAACTAAGATCTCGAGTGTTCTCCACAAAACGATTTACCTTGAAGCGAGTGTGAGTCGCCACCCAAGGGTTAATCTGGGAAGTAAACTAAAAGATATTTTAGGTTCAAAAATTCCCTCTTATTCAATGGCCCGAGATTAATATCGATTTTTGTCTCATTGGTTTTAACTTTTATCGGATCCCTAATCATGTGATTATTACAAAACCAAGCAAATAAACACTTTTGCATATCAATAAAGAAGTATAAATTCATACACAATAAAAATACTCAACCGTGAAAACAAGTCAATTCATTAAATAGAAGACTTTGGTCCAAAATTATTTTATTTAAATAATTGGATATTTGGTTCCAAAACAACTTATTAAAAACACTATGCCCTTGACTTATTCAAAATTATTTAAGGTCTAAAATTAATTTTTAGGAAAATACGAAACTTTAGTTCCAAAATTATTTTTTGTCAATTAAAGCATTTTTATTCTCATTATAAAATCTCTTTGAATTATTGGAACATTGGTTTTTATAACAATCTTGCTAACTAAAATAATTTTATTAGTTAGAAACCCTTTTATTACAATGACGATTTTTGGGACCTAAGGACTTTGGTCCTTGAAATATATTATTTAAATCCTTTATTTATTAAATACTTTCATCAAATTAAAACCTTGTTTAGCAATTAGGGGCTTTAGTCCCTAAAATTCTTATTTTTGTGAAACTAAGCTCTTATTTTTTACAAAATATTTTTATGTGATTATTTTCCTTTTAATCGGATCCAAAACCATTATAGCTAGTTTATTAAAACATGCATGGAATTGTACAGAGAAATATTCCAGCAAAGTAAGAAAATTATTACAATCCATGGATGAATCTAACCTTTAAATTAGTTTAAATGCCTAAAAAAGAATAGAAACAAAAAAAAATTCGAAATACAAATTAATCTAATGATCTTAGTTCCTTATTAGGTCAAAACTCATAATCTAGCAATTTTTAGAGGTAATAAATGAACTAGAATACTTAGATAAAGTTAGTTAAAATCAATATCTGATTGGATGAAGGGTTATCTGATTGGATGTATCCAATAATAAGGAACTTGAAAAACAAATAATCATAAAAACAAACACCTTATTGCAATTTAGAACCCACTTAAGGCCCATTGGACATGCGATCATTTGATTGAATCTCCCTCGGGCCTTATCCAAAAGAAAGCACATATGAATAAGGGAACCCAAACATTCCAAACTTTAAAAATGTAAACTTTTTTTTAGCACAAAGAGTGTATATCCAATTGGATGAACTGATGTTCAATAAGATGTCAATCCATAAATGAACAAACAAAATGATTTTAGACAAAAAGGAAGTTACTTTATTTAGGGAGATAGTTACATCTAATTAGATCTTGGTTACATCCTATTAGATGTAAACCTTGTCCAAGAAAACTTGAGCTTTAAGGTAGGAAATGTGGCAACTTTATACACGAAGAACATTCATCTGAACGAATTAATTTAGTCATCCATCCGAATGAATCTAGGTCTCACTCCTAGGGAAAAAACCTCAACCAATGTCCTAAAATGGGATTTTGAGGTATTTTCAACTGCTCGGGTCAATTCTTGATCCTTATTACTAAGGAAAAACCTAAAAGAAGTGCAAGAAAACAATGAAATAAAGATGTAAAGTTGTGAAGAAAATATGAAAATAACTAAATAAGCACAAGAATGCAAAAACACCCATTAAAAAAATGCAATATAAGGAAAAAAATGTAGCAACAGGGAAGAATACTCCTAGTAGTCATTAGAAAATACCTAAAATTCTCCTTATCTCTAAGATTCCTTGATAAAAAGTGGGATTAGGGTTGAAAATAGGTGTTTGGTTTGTGAGAAAAAAAAGAGAAAGTGTGGAAAAATCCTTGAATCTCTTATTTTCCTCTTTGTCTTGGGTTTTTTTGATACTTAGGAAAGTGTTTTAGTTCTTTTGTGAAAAATGTTTTCTCTTTTCCTAAATTAGTGCTAAAATTTGCCCTTCAAAGGCTAGAGATTGGAGTATTATAACCTCTAATCAGTTCAATAAAAAAGGGACATGTGCCTTTTTTTGGTATTTAAAAGTTTATCTAATTGATTGAAGTCTCTCATCCATTCATATAAGCCTTCCTCAAATTAATGGTTTGGTTTACACAATAGCTTTATTTTGGTTTGTCTTAGATTTTAGGAATTCATCCAATCGTATGGAGTTCACATCTTTTCGTATGATAAATCATCTAATGGGACTTGTTTTAGTTTTTTGGCTTCTCACTTTTCAACTAGAAATCCTTGAAGATTAGTTTTAGAATCGACAGCCTCGTTATTAGATTTCCTCCTAAACTACAGACTCCCATGTGCAATGTCTACAGTTGCCTCCACGTTGATATAGGCTATAAATATGCGTGAAGGTCGTTAAAGTCCAGAAAGGTAAGGGACACATACCCACGCCCTGGGTTAGTTTTAAGAGCTTTCTTTACTCGTTAGGTGTGACTTGAGTTGGCTTTTTAGAGGCGTGCCCTTGGGGGCAAATGAAGAAGCCTTATTATTGTGTTAATAATTTTGAGAGCTCTCTCTATTTAGTAAGCGTGGCCTGAATCGACTTAGTGGTCATGCTTTTGAGAGTGAAATAGAAGCCTTGAGGCTATACTGATAATTTCGAGAGCTTCTTCTACTCAGTAGGTGTGGCTTGAGTTGGCTTTATGATGCCTCTCCACCTGATGATCAGAGTTGTTGAATGGAGGGGTGCCACATGCCATGCTATAGCACCTGAACTGATCACATAACTTTTAAAACTTCCATATAAAGCTTAAAACATGTCACATTCACATCTTAGCATAACATTCATAAGAATCTAAATAAATCATCAATTAAATGAAAACTATTCATCATAGAATATCTGAAAGGCCTCACATAATTTGGGCTAAAGAAAACCTTTACTACAACCTTTCAAATGGATGTATTGAAAAGAAGATGAATAAGAATCCAAGTTTCAAAAATGGAAGTTAAAACATGAAATGCATAAATGCTAGTAGCTATTGATCCCCACTTGCAATGCTTTCTTCGTTACGCTTCAAAATCAACCTACGCATGGAAAA
>CANXYI011614030.1:0-12813 GCA_948208565.1 Hura crepitans
ATGTTTATATATAGGCTATTAATTACTTAACTTTTGGTAAAATATAAGGATAAAAGACTAGAAAATTATGTAATAAATACTTTTTAGAGTTAAAAAAACTGACACCTAAGAGAAAAATAAATTAAATGGACACACAGAAGATGAACATTTAATGCATTTATACATTTCTATTATTCCGTCGGTTTCAAAATATATAGTATTATTTTATTTTTTTAAAATATAATCCATTTTTTCTTTTAATGTATTCATATTTAATATGATTAATAATTAAAAAATAAAAAATTATTATTTTTTATATTACTGATATGTCTCTGATTAATGTAGGAATGAATTAATAAAAATATATACTTTTTTAGATGCCTCTTATATAATTCTCTTAATATATACAAAATGAGGAGTGAGATTGTACTTATGGATAAAAAAGAACACTTATTTTTAGGTTAAATAATAGAAGGATAATATAGTAATTAATTACGAGAAAAAAGTACTCTCCCCTATGCCTGGTAATCAATAAAAAGAATAATCTAGTTAATTACAATTTCTTTTATTAGTTTTTGGTACATTATTTTTGTATTAAAAAAAGTCTTTGTAGTACAGTTAGATTATTTAATTTATTAAATTTAAATTCTAAATTTTAAAACCTCGAATATAATGGCACCTACTATTTTTTATCCAATATAAAAAATGCATTATTCTCTCCAATAATTGCATTTGAAAAAACAAAACAAAAATTATTGATGAAATTTGGACAGTAGCCACTACCTATGACCATTTTACATTAATTTATCAACTTTCCTTTCACATCACATACTCAATTTATGATCAAATGGATATAATACGCTAGCACTTAATCATTCTCGGACATGAAACTTACAGAGAGTTGTAGAACAAAATTTCAGTAATAGAGGGCTTTTAGAAACATTACTGTCAGGCCAGCCTTATCTAGAAACGAGACCTTGTTCAATAAGCTCCAATCCATTGAACTGAAAAAGGGATTGCGGCCCATGACCCAGAGCAAGTAGAGAAGCTTCCTTGAGGAAGTTTCCATCTCCACTCGCAGAGAAACAAACAAAATTAGAAAAAGGAGTTGTTCATCAATTATTGATTCACAACGTAGCTTATGTAAAAGACAAGAGTTCTGTACTAGAACATCATCGCCAAGCCCTGCCACCTGTTGCCACGCTTTTCAGCCTTTTTAATTTCGTCTAGAAGCATCCTTCCTCCGACTCTCTATTATTGGCTACCCTTCTTCATCATTTCTCCCGTAAGCCACCCTCCATTCATTACTATAATACTAAACAATTCATCCCGAATGTTACATTATTGGACCTTCATTCTAATTGTTAGGTTTCAACCTCAAATTGCATTATCCATTGTTGGATTTAATAGTTAATTATACAATTAAAAAAGATTAGGAAAATTGAGTGTTGGGAACAATAAGCATGCTGTCCAACAGTCCAAGAAGCAGCTGTCTGTTTCCATTACTTTTTCTTTCTTATAAAAGTAAGAAAAAAAAAAATAATTGTGCCTAATCATAGCTACCATGAATCTTCTATCATATGTGTGGTATTTTGCTTTTGGAAAATCGTGGCACCTCTTGTCATCCCTGCACTGGGACATGATTAAATAATTGGAGGAACCATGTCCTCACACCTTTCACAAACTCTCTTTTTTTTTTCCTTGAGTAGGCACATATTTATTGGTCGGTTTTTAGGTGGAAGTTTGGGGCGCAGCCTGAATCTATTACCCACCATTCTCCCATATTCTTCCTTGAACGTTTCGTTATCGTAAAATAAATATCAATTAATTATAATTGTATCTATTTTCTTTAATATATATATATATATATATATTCAACGCAATATTAAAAGGTATATTGTGATGCACAGGCCTATATTTAATGTGTACGTACTACAATTATCGATGCAAACAATGATATTTCATTGAATAATTATAAGTAAAAATTTTAAAAATGCTAATGAGGAAATTATAAGACCTTTTTTCCTGGGAAGTGAGTGGATTGGCTTTAGCTAGATTGACAACGACCATATTCATTTGTGGTGGGCAACACTATTTTGTTAGTTAAAGTTTTGATACTAATAATGATGGTGGGTGTAGCCAAGTGATTTTGTGCATTATCTTATTGGGCAGACTTAATCGCAGACTGACAACTAAGGGAAATGCAAATTATTGGACTTCTAATTAGGTTGTCTTAGGAATGCTCAGGCCATGCCCAACATAATTCACGTTCTTTTTCAGCCTCGTCTTCTGCTTCAGCATGCCAATTGCTGTCGGTTTCATTTCCTTTTTTTTTCCTTTTTTTGGGCCTATGTTACGATTTCATAAAACAATATAATTTGTATGAATGGACATGTTGATATTATTAAAAATATTCAGGCGTTACAGCAATCATATTTATGTTTTTTCATTAATATCCTCAACATTCTATTTCTATTTTAAATGGAAATGTTATTAACCCATTAGTTCAACATTACATTTAAAGAAATTGCGTAAAAAAATACCATAGGCATATAATAAGGTTTTTATATATAAAGAGAGGAGAAAGCATAACTTAAATTCAAAATTTATTGAATATTTTCACATAAGATCACTGCTTAAAAACTCAACGAAAAATTACGTTAAATTTTATAATTTTAATATTTATAATTATAATAAATTTATAAATATTTATATTTTAAAAAAATTATCGCATTTCGTATTCATAATTCCTATATATGCAATTTAGAATAAAAGTAGGATTCATGCATCTATAGTCAGTGAGCCAACAAATTTGGTCGGTCAAAGGAAAACGGCCAGCGCGTCCACAACCAGAGGCCCTAACATTTTTTTTAATTGAAACGCGTTCTCACATTTTGGGTTTGACCTTCTATATGGTCAACGAATCCTGAATATTCTTTTATGTTTTATTAACTTCAAAAAAAAAATTATGTGGCCCTTTTTTTTAATCACTGGCATTGAAGAAAAAATAAAACTTGTTTTTAATATTTAAAAAAACTTTATATTTTTTTTATTGACTATTGGCTACGAAATACGTATCTTTTTCTTTGTAGCGCGGAGACGCGAAGGACCGAGGCGGATGGGATAATTAGGAGATCAGGATAGATGCATCTTAACCGTCAAAACTTAATTAGTGGGGCACTGATTGCATCTCGCAGTTGCAGTTGGACAGCCAGGCGCGTCGATGATTAGCCTCGCCAGTCGCCACCGAAATCGCAAGTGGCATTTTAGTCCATTAATAAATTATGGTAAAACACGTTTTTGGTCCCTTAAGTTTTACCTTTTTCATGTTAGGTCCTTATAGTTATAATGAAAAAATATTTAAATTAAATTATTTTATGATCGTATTAAATATTTATTTATTGTGTTTGATAAAATTTGTTTATATTAATAAATTGACGAAAAAAATTAATTAAAATTACTTTTAAGGTAGAGCATATAATTATTATTTTTTAATATAAAATAAGAGCAATAATAACATTTCTCAGCACCTAGATTTTAGCCATAGTAACCGGTGCGATTGGCCGGCTTCTGTGACTCGTTGAACTCAATGTAATTGAAATAGAAAAAAAAAGTCAACATCAATTTTTTAAATAAGAATTTAAATGTGATAAATGTAAAAATTTAAAAGAAAATTGTTAAATATTTTACTTTTAGTCATTTCTTTTTTATATTTTTATTTTTAATATGATAAACATATAATTTTAAATTTAAAAATATAAACGCATGAGTCGTTAAAAAAATATTTATCACCTCTCAATTTAAAAGTTCATCTTACTTTTAAACTGGCTGTCTAACTCCTTTTGATAATTTTTAAATCATAAAATTTAAGTCAAACCTAATTGATTAATTAAACTAATTTAATTATGTATTGACAAATTGAATAAAATATGTACAAAAAATAATTAACATAACACATCTTTTCACATTTTAAAAGTTCTTTTTCTCGTATTTACAATATCAATGCATTCCAAAGAAAAAATATTTTCAATATTAATTTCATACAAATATTCTTATATTATTAACAGTATATGTTAATTTCATTCAATATAAGATTAAAGTTTAATTGTTATTGCTTCATAATAAATTTATTATTTATGTCTAATTATTTACTATTTTAAAATTTTTTAGTTCTTTAATCCATTTTTATATAATTTTGTTAACTTTTTTTATTAATTATACTTTTATTGCAGATTTTGCTTAAAAAATGAAAATCTTTAAAGACATGTTGGTTATATTTTTACTTTATATTTTTTAAATTTTAATTAGCGTGATTTAACTGTAATAAAATCTCAACAAAGGAAGAAAAAATAAGTTGAAGATGATAATAAATCAATGATACTTATCATAAAATTGAATTCGATCCTTTATCATTTTAGATGAATTTATATATATTTGCAATTTATATTTGACAAATTTATATAAATATTCATAACTTATTTTTTTATTTTAAAAATTTGATTTGGCAATTTTTATTTTATATTTGAAACTTTCTTTATGAATTGGAATGAATTAAAATTAGTGTCTATATTAATATTTAATGATAAATATATTTTCTAATGCATTTTTATTTTTATATATTATTGTTTTGTGAGAGTAATTATATAAAAAATAAAAATTCAATTAAGTTAAATTATGATTCCACTGGTGTTTTCCAATTTCAAAAGCGTTGCCTTCACACATCGCTAAAGTACACAAACGAGGCAAAGGTCGGAAAATTCGAAAACTGAGAAAACGGCAGGATTAAACAATCGACGTAGGCTAAATTTCACTTCCCGAATTACCCACACGATTCCCATAATTCCATCAATATCTCAATGCAGATGCTTTAAAAGTCAACTTAACAACCCAAGCAATGGAAGCAATGGAAGCTACAGAAAGGAGGATTTGGTCATTCTACATTGGCCACCTCTTACAGTAGACCAAAGGTCACGCGTCGACCTATTAACTGTCACGTGTCCGTCAAGCTAACCTTTTGCGCTTGCGTGCTCAATTACCAGACTTTCAAAGCCCTAAGCGCATGAACTCACACGTGTCCGTCTGTACCTGTAGCTACCGGTTGAAAGTCTGACTCTCAATAAGTAGTAGTATAAGGCTGTAAGCCCACCTGCCCTCGTATTTGATTCCTTCAACGAAAGAGAACGGAGAAAACAAAAGCAGAGAGGAAACGCGAGAATAGTCTGAAAGAAAACAAGAGAGAGAAGAAAAATCTAGCAGTTTGCTGTGCGTTTGAGTTTTGAATCCTTTTTTAGGACAGAAATCTGTTTGTTTGTGTTGTAAATGCAAGATGGTGGCCGAAGTAGAGGTTGTGTGTCAGCAGAGCGTGGCTGCGTTGGATGTTTCGTACTTTTCTAAAGGAAACGGAGTTCATGAGATTGAAGATGTTGTTACAATTTCGCCTAGAAAGTTAAATCAAGTTCGTCTTTCAGATTCTTTGCCTGCCGATTTATCGACTTCTCAGCTTGTGAGTTCTCTTCCGTAATTTCCTTTGGTTTGGTTCTCTATTTCTCTTGAACCATTTTGATGTTTTGCTTTCTGGGGTTTTCTGTATATAATGTTTATTTTTCTATTTGTTTAGTTAAAATTGAGAACTGTGACCGGTTGCGTACTGAATTTGGTGCCTGGGTTTTGATTTGTTGCTTATGTTAGACTGTTTAGATCGGGTTTTGTGTTTATACGAGAAATTAATTCTCTATCTCTAGCTGAAATTTAATTTAATTCTACACTGTTCAACTTCGCCTTTGGATTGATGGACTAAAGGTCATGGCTGCATGTCATTCTGTAAGGAATTTTATTCCTTCTTGCTCCTTTTTGGTTAATGACCACACGGTATGTTGGCTTATTCTCTGACCGGAATAAAGGTTGTTCTGGTGGAGGAAAATTGGGATGGATATCGACTGTGATATATGTCTTCTCGGAGTTATAGCTGTTAGATGAGTAGATCTTATATATGATTTGGTATATAATTTCTGCTCAGGCAAATTCAAGCTTTGCTTTAATGTCTATACAGTTTGATATTTAATGGGTCTTTTTATTTTTTATTGATAGTTCCACGAAACTGGTTGTATTTGATGAACTTGTGATTAAAAATAATCAGTTGAATATGTATTTTTTTGATTTATGATTTCTGCATATTTTTTTTTGGTAGTATCATTGTTATTGTTTATGATGTGTTATTCTGGTTTGCTTGTCATTGACGTGTAATTTGTATTTGAAAAAAAAAAGGGAAGGTTTTCTTTGTTTCTAACTCCAAAGTAGAGCCTAAATATTCATATCACATTTAATGCCACTAGTTTCTACTTGATGGAAAAAGCAGAAAAACTTACAATCCTTCCATAACCTTATGTAGGGTATCAAATCTGCAGACGAAATTCCAGATATTGCTCTTGAGCCTGCAGTCTTGCAGTTTGTTCCCAGCATTCGTTCTGGCAGCTTTGCCGACATTGGGCCACGGAAATATATGGAAGATGAGCACATAAGAATAGATGATCTATCTTCATACCTTGGCTCTCTTTTCAAGTTTCCCAAGCCAAGTGCTTTTTATGGGGTATTTTTTTTTTCCCCTCTCTCTATTTTCTTATTAGCCCTTTTGTATTATCACCCAATTCCACATTTTCTTTTATAAAGTTCATTCAGATTTTGGATATATTTGCAGGTTTTTGATGGTCATGGAGGACCGGAAGCAGCAGCTTATATTGGAAAAAATGCAATGAGACTCTTTTTTGAAGATGTTAATTTCCCTCGAACTTACGAAGTTGATAGCATCTTCTCAGAAGAGGTTGAGAATTCTCTCAGGAAAGCGTTTCTCCTTGCAGACTTGGCTTTGGCAGATGACTGCAGTGTGAACAGTTCTTCTGGGACAACTGCACTTACTGCTTTTATATTTGGAAGGTAATTAAATTTGTGTCATCTTTTAAATACAATGTTTGATCTCATTAAAACCTTTTTCTTTATATGTGTAGATATGGATCTAATCTCTCAAAATTTGCTTTAGACTATGATGTCAATTCTTTATTTGATTTTTTTTATTTTGTAAAATTTAGACTAAATTAAAGTAGTTGCTGGATATTGCGTCTTATGTTCTTGGGTGATGCTTTATTAAAGCCTTTATCTCTACCAGCAAAAATTTATGTAAACTTCTCCTGCTACATGAGCTGCACAAATTCCTTAATACATGCCATTATTTATAGGCCAGACAGCTTATATCTTGCTATTCTAGAAAAGGTTCTACACAACCATTTGATGACTGCATGAAATTCACGAAGAACATGCATTTCTTCTAATGTACTTTAGGTTAGCATGTTTAATTGCTGTTGCTTATGCATGGTTTTGTAATTTCCCAAGCATTCTGACCCTGTTGCTTGTGCATGATTTTGTAATTTCCCAAGCATCCTAACCTTGTTCTTGTGTTCCAGACTACTGATGGTGGCCAATGCTGGTGATTGCCGAGCTGTCCTCTGTCGTAAAGGAGAGGCAATAGACATGTCTCAAGACCATAGGCCTGTTTATCCATCAGAGAAAAGACGCGTTGAAGAATTGGGCGGTTTCATAGATGGTGGATATTTAAATGGTGTCCTATCAGTTTCCCGTGCTCTTGGGGACTGGGACATGAAAACCCCTCGTGGTGCTCCTTCACCTCTCATTGCAGAGCCAGAATTCCGCCAGGTGGTTTTGACAGAAGATGATGAGTTCCTCATAATTGGTTGTGATGGGATTTGGGATGTTATGTCAAGTCAGCATGCAGTCAATCTAGTTCGTCAAGGGTTACGGCAGCATGATGATCCTGAACAGTGTGCCAGGGATCTTGTCAAGGAGGCCTTGCGTCGCAATACTTTTGACAATCTTACCGTAATTATTGTGTGCTTCTCTTCTCTTGACCACCGGGAATCATCACCGCCGAGACAACGGAAACAGAGGTGTTGTAGCCTCTCTGCGGAGGCCTTGTGTCGCTTGAGGAGCTTGTTGGATGGCAGTGCCAGCCGCTGAATGTATATAAGCATTATTTTTAAATAAATTCTCTTTTATAATGAGGGAATATAAACTGTTTCTGGCTGCTTCAGTTTGATTCTAAGAAAAAGCGGCTGGCATTTTTGTAGTTGCTGATTTTTCTAACAGCACGCTCTGAGTTGGGTGGATGTAAGTAAGTGATGGACGAATGGTGGTGTACTGGTGTTGGTGCTGGAGATTCCGATGTATTTATTATAATGTGTTCATTGGGGATTTATTTCTTTTTAACAGTTTAGTCTGGCATGGCAGCCCGTTTGACGGATTCCATTTTCATTTATGTATTGTCTATGTACATACAATTTGAATTGTGACATATCTTGGTTCTTATTTCATCTATTTTCTTTAAGTTGCTGCCTAGATTATATCCGATGTGTCTTGGAGAATCTTCTATTTGTTCTTGCTGATATTTTTGTTAGATCCGTCCACAACTTTTTCTCCCTTTTGGAGCGAATAGCTGAATGGCGATTCTTACTTTTGAACTTTTTGGAATCCCATCGGCTGCCATATCATAGTAGAATACGATTCCATGTAAATTTGTGATGTGGGCTCTGGGTAGAACTTCTGTCCTAGAATCCCAAAGATGATATTCTAATGATGTTTAGACAAGGAACAGGATTCCCGACCGCCATTTAACTTGACAGGAACAGAGTCGCCATTGAAACTTCATGGGTTCAGAACATATAAATCCGAAGTCTTGTGATTTCAAAAGACGAAATAATCCTTGATCAACAAGATATAACCATATCCTCAAGTCTTGCATTAATTGGATTCTTATATGTGAACGGGAGATGAATTGACCGTGACACCACCATGTTACCGTTAACAGCATTCTGCAGAGCCATGCAGCTGTATTTACTGCCATTACATTACATCATCCTTGTCAAGGCTGCTCTTTTCGAAAATATAATTGGACTAATAAGCGATTAAAGATTCAAACAACAGGTTTCTAGAATGATGATAAATCGAGAAGAGAGCCTCTGTTTTCTCTTTACAAGAGTTGTATTCATTTCAAAGCCTTCCGCGTTCGAAAAATAATAGTTGACGATTGTAGAATGTTAAAGTGGTCACCCAATTGGGAGCAGAGTTTAGTCAGCCGACGAGCTTTTAGCAAAAGTTGCAAACCTTTCCAAACCACTTTTGAGTAAGCCCTCAAGGAAAGGTTTTAGTGCCTGAGGAGAAGAGAGATTAAAATTATAGCAAGTGGCTGATCAAAGCATTCTCTTTTAAGTGGCCATATACGTTCTCATAGAATGCATCAATGGTCCTCTTCTTAATTAAAGCAATATGCATGTGTGTCTGCAAATGAACATGCGCAGATCTACTTCAATTTATTTTCTGTTGTGTGCTAGCTGAGTAATTGATGATTCTTTTTAAAGTAGTCAAATAATGTCAGATTCAAAGTTGGACTGCTTACTGATGCAACTGCAACCAAAAGTTGAGGAACTTCGTAGGAAACAGTTAGCTGAAAAGAAAAACCACAATCGTAAGTCCTGAGTTAAGTTTTGAACAGATAAAAGCAAAGATCAGATTTTGGCAGTTAAAAAAATAAAATAAAAATGAAATGAAAGAAGAAAACAAGGAGCAAATCACTTGGTTTTCTTCTCTAAAGTTCTATACAGTCCTCTTGAAGGTCTTAGGACACCCGAATATCCAAGAGATCAAATGTAAGAAATGGATATCTACTCATTTTCTCTTTTCCAACGCAACGAATTCGCATTCATAAACTAAATGCTTTTCCCGGTGAATGAATACTTTATAGATCCCAGTAAGTTTGGAATAGATATGATAAATGCATTTAATTGTATGAACTGCAATGATGATAGATAATAACCGTTGATCATCATTTCCATGAAAGTAACATTTACTGAATATCAAGTTAAAGATATTGAGCATGAAGTCTCACTTCTACAGTACATGATGAAGGACCTTTAGGAAAGAACCGAACAGCACCTCTGCAGAGCAAGAAACAGTTGATATAATGTTCTGCTATAGAATTACCATTATTCAAATGGCATTGCCAATTAAATAGACTCAAATGCATAAGTAAAGTCAATGAACCAGACATAATTCAAGAGATGAACCCTGTGAAATTTACAAAAATACTGAAGAATAACATGTGAAGGATAATCATCAAAGATTTCCTGTATCACATATAAGGAAAACTCACGCATAACATTTGCATCATATCCAACTCAACTGTGAAAGTTATTGGAAATAAACCAAATTTGTAACATTTTAGGGAAAAAGCAGAAAAAAGAAATGAGAGAAAAAGGGATGCCAATTTAATAATACTTATCAACTTCAGACAAATCACATCCTCATGTAATATCCTTATTACTTCTATCAATCTCTGCCCTTCTCCAATTTGATTTATGCAAGCGAATCTACATTCTTTAATAAGACATTGTATGCATACTATATATATTCTCTTCTCCGAGCTTTCATTTGAAAATGTATAATGGCGTTCATGATTAGCGTGTTAATTGACTTCTGCTTTATTAAGACTGGGCCAATATAGTAAGAAAGAGAGTTAAAGACGATTTTATAACCAAACTCGCTAATCACACACTGTGTTCAGCACCTGTTAGGAAGACCTTCCAGAGATCTCCAATGAATTTTCTGATTTGGGATTGGCTGCAAGACAGTAATCATGGACCAAAATTAACATAAAGCTGCTAAAAAGGCATAACATTTTGTTTCTGTAAAAGCAAGAGAAATGACAAGTACCTGCATATTTCTAGCGAGCCACGAGTATTCAATATCACGACCAAATGCTTCATACTTAAGTGACCATCGTGATAGATCAGGTTTATCTTCCAATATCTATTAAATAGAATCAAACATCAACTTCACCTAGATGTACTCATTTGAAACTGTGATCAGCTAAAATCAAAAATAAAATAACAACAGGGATATTGTAAAACAGCAACATTCAGACGACAACAGCACCATCAAAACGCTGCTCTTTTTAGCACAAGAATGCTCGGTATCTAATTGGAAAAACAAATTGCAAATTCAAAGAAACTTTTGCGCACCTTTACAGATGAAATAAAGGGCATCCAACGGGGAATTGATTCCCTGTCTAAATAGCAGTTATAAGCCACAGAAGCGGGAACATCAATATCCATTTTAACCCTGCATTGGATTCAATTGGGTCAAAATTCTACCGATTAGAAGCATCCGCCTTCAAACAATCAAAGAAGCTAAAGTCAAAGAAGGGAATTTTATTACGTGCAATCCTGCCATTCCATGACAGGAGCACTAAAGGGCTTGAACCCAGAAATCATGGAGCTTTTCTTAGGCGATCCATAATGGACTCTAAACCAAACAGGCCTACAAGTAGATAAAGTTGAAAACTTGCTGGTGGGTATTGGCATTGAAGTAAAGAGGACATTATTTGTGTAATTAGAGGAAAAGTGGAGAGAAGTGGGGGTAGAAATGTAGGAAATAGCTGTAAAGGACATGGTCATATAACTTCCAAATTGTTAAAGATTAGAGAGAGAAAGAAGGCAACTAGTGGTCAGTGGTTGTGACACAAACGCCAGCGTTCATATTTTCTCGGCCTCCCCTCTTCTGGGACTGGTAATTTGGCACAACATCTTTACGCTTACATAGCTGTTACATTATGATTGGACGGAGCAATCATTCTTCTGTTAAGAGGAAACTGTTGCCTCTGGGCCCTGCTTGAGCTCTCTCATCCAATCATATGGTAGATAAACTTGGGACACAAACGCCATTCATGATATATCTGAATTTTATTTTATTTTTTTGGTTAAGAAAATCTATTGGATGTTCTGGGCCTTCTGGGATAGGTCCATTGCCCATTAACTTCAAATGGATCATGTTTTGTGGATTTGAAATGTAAAATGGTAAACAGAGGTTGTAATATGTAACACTTCTGGTTTATTTTATAGTTTATGTTATAACAATGGTAACCAACGTTCAGGGCTTATGCTTTCCTTGACCAAATTCTGAATATAAACTCCATTCAAAAAGACCTACGAAACCAAACAGTCAAAGCTACCATTCCCAGTGTTAATTAATCAGATCACCACCTAAATCTCCTTCCCACAACTAAACAACTTATTCTACACATTTCCAATCTGCAATGTTCCAAGAAAAATAAGCCCACCCTCGCTATATTTCTCCATATTCAGCTCATATAATTAAGTCCTATAGAATATGGCTCTGGTCGTCTACTGGTACGATTTTATATGTTTTGGGATAGTTGGTGCGGCTTTTATAGGGTCTTTGTGGGTGCTTTGGAGGAAAGAAATTGCTAAGAGAAATGACTCCACCACCATCTACGAGAGCCTGCTGGTGGCTCGGCCGGATACCGATGCGTTCGTGGATGCTTTGCCTACAAATCATGTTGGGTCGTCACAGTTATGGACCAGTTGCTGGAAAGGTTTTAGACCAGGTTGGTTAATGGCTACTCGTTTCTTTTCGTTTCTGGTCATGGGTGGATTTCTTCTCTGGGATATTGCCGATTGGGATGCCACCATCTTCATGTACTACACCGAGTAAGTCTTTTTTTATATATTAATTTTTTTTTCTGCGAGATGATCATCCAATCAAGTTAAATGATTTTCTTTTCTTTTTTTTTAAAAAAAAGAAGTTGTTGATGCACTAGAAAGCATTTCATCAAAATCCACAATGTGGGGGGTTGGCCTGGAAATCGGAATGGTGACAGTTGAGGATTAGTTTGGACCTTTTGGTGGGAAATGCTGTGGAATAGTTCAAATCGGTAATGAAAGAAAGAACGTGTTGAATTAGTTATTTAATGGA
>CANXYI011614056.1:0-11704 GCA_948208565.1 Hura crepitans
ATATAGATTATAATAACAACATCTCACGCAAGCCAGAGATCTCGCGCTATATATATATATATATATATATATATATATATATATATATATATATATATATATATATATATATATATATATATATCTATATATATATAAAACCATATGTATGGTCACAGAAAAAGAGAGGAGATTGATATAAGCAGATAAATGCGTGGGGGTCAATCTGAGGTTTTGATATAACACAACTATATATGAAGACTACTTGTGGTTGAAAGGAATATATATATATTGCGTGATGGCCACGGCATGAGGGAGATATACATATAAGCATACATTTTTGTTAGGGTGACTAATATAAAGGTGATGGTAGTGTTTTAATGATCATGAAAGAAGGCACCTAGGTAGTGAATTCCATGAAGTTATGTATAATGCAAGTGTAAATTACTTGAAGTTAAACCTTAAAGGGATAGTGGTTTTAGTGCATAGTCCTTGAATAATGGTTGGTAGTTCTTTCCTAGACTAGTGACTTATAATATATATGTGACAACTTAAGGAAGATGCACAATTTAGATACATAGACATGCAAAGCTAAAAATGGTGCATGTGAATTTAAATAAAACACACCTAGAATAGGAGACTGAACTTAAATAAAATATATATAGAGTAGATTACCACTAGTGCATGAAAGTAATGCCAAAGAGTTAATAAAATAAATCTATTTATGAAAATAATGTAAATAAAATGATGGTAACTATCTTTTATTGAAATAATTAAATGCTTTATGTATAGAGGTAAAGTAATATGAAAGTGTAATTTAAAATGGTGAGCAAGGCTCATTATGGAATAAATACATATACATGTGGTATTTTTATGTTATAGCCTGAGAAAAATATTAAAATAGTGGTAAGAAAACCTATGCTAATTTGAGCTAAACTATAACTGGAATTTATTGGGATTTGAGAGATTCTCTAATAGTATCAAGAAATTAAGATGGTAAGGAAACTAGAATGGGAAAAATTTTAATTAAGTGGATTAGAGACCTATATTTACATAATTAATAAAATTTGGAATTTCCTTAGACGCCTTTGAAAGAGTAAATAAGTTTGGCTTCAGGCCTATGACAATACTAAATTGAGATTTTTGAGCCTATAAGGGCTAATTTCTAACATGGTCTCAGGCATAAAAAGATGCCTAGAATGGGATTGCTACATTCCTATGAACATGATAGAGACATTAATGGCTACAGGCCTATAATAGTGATAAGTACTTATGACGTGACTTATAACTATCCTAGGAAAAGGACTATTCTAGACTTAATCAAACATTGCCAATAAAGTCAATAACATAAGAAGTGGTAATAGTAAATAAATAGCCCTAAACATATTTATGAATTGAATTTAAGTTAAGCTTATAAAAATAGACTTAAAATTGTCCGGTAGGATCCAGATATGATCTGTAACTGCTCAAGTAAATTTTTAACTATTAATTATAAATTTGTATCGGACTGTCAACCATTTCTAAATATTATAAAAAGATGATGAGTAAAGGAATAGACATGAAATAAAGTTAAATGGCCCATTAGTAGACACCCACTAGATTGGTTAACCGATTAACTTAGGATTTTATAGCTGCTACTTTATCTGGTGATTAGAGAGGTCTATGGACTGATCTCTATTATATCACCCAATTTTTAAAATTAATTATTGGTGGCTAGAGAGGTCTATAGATTGATCTCTATCATGTCACCTAGACTTTGAGATTATTTGGTGGCTAAAGAGGTCTACTGACTGATCTCTATCATGTCACCTAGTTATACATAATTATTTGTGGTTGGGGAGGCCCATGGGCTAATCTCTATTATGTCACACAACACTTGTGTCTAGAGAGGCTATAGCTGATCTCCATTATGGCACTTAGGCCAGTGCAACGACATAAGTCCAAAATGAGGACCATTGCACTAGTTATTCGCTCTAGGTCCAGTGTATTAAAGTGTGGTATACCTAGTAGGGCCTAAGTCCAAACTTAAACATTATTCCTTTTAATTGATTAACTAATTGATTGAATATGATGTCTGCAATATAAGCAAAGGAAATCTGAGTGAGCCAAAAAAAATAATTAATTGAAATTAATACATAGACATACTTGTGAGTGTCTAGGAAATACATTATAAGAAAAGTATATAATATGTGTATAATGTCAGTAGAAGCTGCGTCTCCATTAACCTTAACATAAAGGGTTAACTAGATATATGGATCACTTGATTAAATTAGTGTAGCAACGTAAATCTATTTAATTTGTTAAAGGATTAGAATAGTATATAATTAACTTACTAAACGATTATAATAATAGATAATTAAATGTAAAGGAAAATATATTACTATCTAACCTTCATAGGTATAAACTTATAATACGCATATATTAAACTACTTATATATAATAGGTAAGAAATACATTTAATTAATTAAATTCACCACTAAGTTTCATACTCAATTTACCAATGTTTTGGTGCGTAGGTAGATAGGAATAGTAAGATAGCCTCGAGATGGGTGCAGTGTAGCAGTAGAGTTAGCAAGGGAGATGATTTCTAGTGGATTTACTCTGTGTAATGGCACTCATGTAATAGCTATAGGTTATGTGTCCATCATGCTTAAAAGCTACTGTGGTTTTGTAATCTATGTAAATTATAAATTTGTATGAACAACCTTTGCATAAATAAACAAAAACTTATGTGATCAGTTGACTAAATTTTATATTAAACTGAATGTCGAGCTTGAGGCCCATGAGATGTTGATATATGAAGGATGTATCAGGATTGAGTCAAGATTGTAAGTGCATTTATTATTAGGATTCTTCAGGGATTTGATAAGGGTGTTACATTTAGTGGTATCAGAGCATAGGTTACTTATTCCTAGGAATATTACATGAGTGTCTCTATCTAGGATTGATTTATATTAAACTACTACATTATAACGAGGTTGACAAGCGACTAATTTATTTGTGAAAATTATACTAAGTGGCTAAACCCAACTGGAACAAAGGAAGTTAATAATAAGTCATACCTTACTGCTAATTGAAGGACTAATAAGTCGAATGTTGCTATATGCTATTTACCCACTCAAGCTAGTTATAATAATTCAGTCTAATATTACTAGTATTATCACTACAAGTCAAGGGAATTATTAAGATGAGCAATAGAAGTGGGGCAGATGTTATACCTTAGGAAAGGAAGTGCAAACAAATAATAAATCCTCCCTATTGGAAAGGCAAAGTATATTAGGTTAGCCTAGTTCAAACCTCAGTATCAAGAGAAATACAAAAAGGTTTAGATACAAACTAGGCATCAAAACATAGATATATCCCCATTGTCTATCTGTGTTACAATGGCATTATTAGATAAAGTGTGGGAATTGGTCAAAGAGACATCCACTTAACAATAGCCTCTTAATTAGATTTGAGGTAGAATTAAAATTCAATGGGCAATGAATTGGCGAAACACATCAAGAAAAAGATGCTTTAAAAGTAGTATTGGCATGTTATGCTTAACTAATGCGGCAAATTGGTAACAATAGACTGGAGATGGTACATACCTTTATGTTTGTATAATATTAATCCATCATAAGGACTTCAAACCTAAATGTGCAAGGCTAACCATGTGAAATTAAGAATGATACTAATTCAACTATGGTCATAGATGAGAAGTATATGTACCTTGCTAGTTAGTAAGTTATACATAGCTAAATTATTGGCCTTATTAGAAATTACTAAACCACTAGAGATGCAAATGAGTAAAACTCAATATAGCTAAATAAGGAAAAATATATAAATAAATAAATAAATAAATAAGTCAGTCCAATTAATTTGATTACTACCAAGATCCCTGTAGGTAAAGGTCATTTCCTATTCCTTGGTTGCATTCATTACCAAGCCCAGGCAATTACATGTTGACATGGACTACATATTGGCATAATCTTCCTTTATTTTAGCATATGCATTATAATGTTTGCACATGGCATATTGATAGCCTAGATATGGAGGGACTTGGTAGGAGTCAAAAAAATCAAACCATAAGTAAATAAGAAAGTAAATATTAACAGAAAGGTAAAAAATTAATAATATATTTACCATTTTACCCTTAAGAGGGGAAGGTTGTGAAATTTCACCTAAATAGTGATGAGTACCTAAAGCATTATAATGGATTGTGAGCATCTGGTAAAAAAGGGTTCAAGATAGTGATTGTAAAAGAGATATCAGTGATTTCTAGTACTAAGGCATCCAAGTAATGTAAGGAAATACATAGGGTTGGAGCCACACTATTAGTGGCAGATATAAGACATAGTGATCCCAGTATACATGTATGACTAACTATAAAGGTTGTTAAAAAGTAAAGTCAGAGTACCAAATTCTTTCTAAATTATTGTGTTCTACACTTAATAAGAGATGGATGCAATGAGGCATAATATGAGCATGTACAAGGTGAATAAAATGGCATGTTATATCATAGGTAAATAGAGTATCAACATTTTGCTAAGAAAGTAACATGCACATATAAGGAAGAAGTAGAGTTATAATTTCAGTGCAGTTTGTTTGTGGCTTAAAACTGATGAGATATTGCCAGATGATCATAATCATGCTAATTTATGGCAAAGTGAGTTACATTCGAACCAGTAAGTTATAAGACACTACCAAGACATAAGGATTACGGAACAACCTAAAAAGAAAATAGAAGCTCGATGTGGGGGTCCAGAATTGAACCAAGCAATTTCGAGGATGAAATTTTCTAAGAGGGGAAGATTTGTAACGCCTATGCATCAGGGCTCCAAGAATAGTGCTTGAGACCCAGAAAAAGGCACCCAGTGTGCTGAGTCATTAGCATGAATGTCGAGGTAGGGCACACTTCCAAATAAACTTTAAAGGCTTGAAAAAGAGTGAAAATGACGTCAATAAAAATTTTAGCAAAACCAATAAATTAATTCAAGCCGTACGCTAGTAGGTTGTGGGCTCGGATCGAGTCGAGCTGAGAATAACTCGGGATATGCCTAGATAGAGTCAAAAATAGTGGACCCTGAAGCTTAAAAATTGCACTAAGACTAATGGTGAAGGAATTTTTGGAATTGGAGGTCATTTGCAAATTCTCACGATTTTTGAGATTGGCATGAAAATCAATGTAGTCTAAAAACTATCTTATCGGAGGAATTCGGCCACAAAAATTCACAAGTGTGCAGTTGGGATTAAATAAGGAATTTTAAAACAAATGGCATAATTTTTTTGACATTGTTTGGGATTTTTTAGGTTTTTAGTAGAATTGTGATTTCCCCGAAATTTCGTTAGCCTAGTTCTCGAAGAAATTTGGCCATGAAATTTGGTGTGCCTCTAATTAAATATATTTGAGGATTTTAGAAACAAACATGATAATTTTTAGAGGTTTGAGTGACCGTAGAAAAATTCCTGAAGTTCTACCATGAACCAAGTTGCCGTGAAATGCTCAATTTTCAATTCGGGTACTTCCGAAGGTATTTTGCCGTGAAATTTTACAAGCATGAAATTACAGTCAAATGATGATTTTAGGAACAAACATTGCATTTTTTTGAAAACTGTGTGATTTTTAAAAAATCCCTGAAGTTAGTAGCCCTTATGTTTAGGAATTTGAATCTCGGGGTGTTCGAAAGCCCCGTAACACGAACTAAGGGCCCTCTAATGTAACACCCGATAGTCAAAGTCTTATGAACATTACTGGGTAGGCCCAAGTGATGTTCCTCATGGTGCGATTCATCATTTCGAGTCCGATGACAAGTATATTGGTCATAAAACTTTGATAAGTCTAAAACTAGGGCAAACGAATGAACTAAAAATTTTAGCAAAACTAATAATTCATTTTAGGTTAAGATCTACCGTTTACGGAAATAAAATGAGGTTGGGCTGAGACAACCTCGAGATATGCCCAGATGGTCTCTAAAATATCATACCATGAACCTCAAAAATTCCACATAGTATGATGGAGGAGGAATTAGAATTTCAGAGGTCAACTAATATTTTTTCTACTTATTCTGGCTGTGAATAGTGCTAAAAAGTCAATGGTTGACTTTAGACCTAAAATTTTGCATGGACCTTAGTCTCATTAATCAAGGAATTTTAAAACTAAAATGGGAATTTTTTGAAACCCATAGAATATTTTCTGAATTTTTGGATAAAAAGGTCACATGAAAGGCTAAAAATTGGATTGGGGGCCATTTGGCCCAATCAAATGGGTTTAACCCATTACATATATCAAAATTTTCATGTATGTAACCATTACAATGAATCAAACCACTTTCTTCCACTCTAAACACCCAAACCCAATGCCATTAGTGGCTATTTTCCCATTTTCTTCAAGCTTTCTCTCTCCTACTCACCATCAAATCTCATGAAAAATATATAAAATTAAAGCCTCCACTAATTTTCGATGGTAAATTCCCTAAAAGATTGAAGAAAGAAGGCCAAAATTGGGAGAATTCACACTTAGGTGAATAGTGCCCAAATTAGGTAAATGACCATGAATTCTATTTTTTTTTATTTTTGGTATGGGTAGTTTAGGTGATTCTAAGAGATACTATGTTTTTAGAATTTAATTTGGAGCTATGGTAAATTTTTAGGGATTTTTCAAAGTTAGAATTATGTATGTTTATGGTTGGACAAAGGAGGAGAGACAAACCACCAATCTTTAGCTTAAAGTGGTGTCCACACACCCTAAGTATGTAGAATAGTTCAATTGTATCATGTCATGTTTGTATGTCTATGAAAATGTGTGTTAACTTGTATGGAAAAATGGAATTTTAGGGCATGCGTATGTTGTTTATATAAACTTTGATTTTAGGCATGTAATTGGCATCATTTTAAGGCAATTTGTAGAACAAAGTGTTAAGAAATTATGTGTGTAGATGTGTGTAAAGATTAATGGCCGAATGGTGACATAATATGTGCATGGTGTGTGTGTTTGAAGAATGTGTTCATTTGGTGTGCAATAATGGTATACATGAAATGCCTAAATGCTAGGAAAAAAGACCTAAAACTTTCCATGCTATGTGTCTAAAATTAGGACCTAATCAGATGTAATTATATGGCTAAAACTTAGGAAATTTTGTATACCTTATAATAGGGATGTGATGTGGAAATGAGGAGAAAAGAAATGTATGAAATGAGAAAATGACCAAATGAATAGTTTCAGTTCTAGAAACTTACTAAATAAATAGTGACTTTTGCATTAGTGGCAAAGTTGTAATTAAATGTGTGGATTTAGGCCTAGAATGGTAAATTAAGGATAAAATAATACTAAACATGGTCTAAAATAGTAATGGCTGATTAGTTAAATGTCCACTGGATAGGTTGACCGGTTAACTAGGGGATAGAGCAGCTGCTAGGTAGTCAGTCCTTCTAGGGCCTACTACCTATGTTGGTTGTACTGAGACTGTATGATGCATTCTGCATCATGATTCATGTGTTTTTGGATATTGGGAGTGGTCGACTGATGGGTCCCTGCTATCCACTTCTATGCTATGATTGCTATGATTCGTAGATATTGGGAGTGGTTTACGAATGGGTCCTTACTATTAGGTGAGGTAGGTATAGCTACCTAGGCCCTAAAAGTGGGCCATTGCACAAGACACATCCCGCTATCCAGTGTCTTTAAGTGTAGTCTGTCTATAGGTCGGTAAACAGATAAGGTAAGCGATAATGAATAATAAATGAATTAAGTAAATAATCAGGTGAGCTAAGTGAATAAATGAGATTAGGGTTTTAGGATGACTTTTCTGTGTGTGGAACATAGCATATTGCATGTTGCATGTGACATAATATAATTGCTTTATTCAACCACTGAGTCTTCGTACTCAGCGTGTCGGTGTTCTGATGTGCAGGTCTTGAGTAGAGTCCAAGTTAGCTTCAGATGTTAGCATCAGTGTAGCTGCCCTGGTCTTTTGGTATTTTATTTTCCCTTCTGAATATTGTATATATGGTGAAATGCACTCATGTGTATAGGGTAGGATGGGCATTTTGGGTTGTGTGTATAAATAAACTATAAACAGCATGTATGTATAGTAATGTATGTAAAATGAGTAACTATTTTGGCATGTTTGTGTGTTGATGGGTCTTTGACCCTATGACTTATGGTGTGATTGTGATACTGTGTTGATAACTATTGTCTAGAGGACTAGAGGGTCCAAAGGAGGAATAAGGAAAGAAGTTGAATTAGAAGTGCTTTTCCTTGCAAGTTTATTTGGGTTAGTAACCAGGCAGTCATTATGCTGCCCGAATTCCTAAAAATGTCTAGTAGTGCCTGATAGAAACTTTAATGAACCCAAAGAGGCAGTAATTAAGGAAAAAAGAATCAGAATAAGTCAAAGGATGTGTGGGGTCAAATTTAGTCAAAGTAGGTAAAAGTTAAATGAAAGGCCCCTAGGGAAATCCTAGGATGGGTGACTTTAGTGGGAAGTATCACGCCTTGACTGTTTCAGGTAAAAATGGATAGGGGGTGTTACATTTAGTGGTATCAGAGCGAGTTTAAGTAGTTCTAAGGATCCTATACATGAGTGCATGAGTTTAGGATGTTAGTTGGACTCAAGCTACACTGTTTGATGCTGACCATTGCTTTTGTTTCAGTAAATCGTGATGATAGAACTCCACCAAAAAGAATGGAGGAGGTGGCAAGCTATGCTCCCACTACTATTCATGAAATGGAGGGGAGTGTAGCCACCCCTGATCTGAGCAATGCGACATGGAGACAGCCGCCACCATAGCCACAGCCACAACCTATACCTAAGGTACAAGCTTCCCTAAAGTTGTTGTAGTAAATAGTGAACCTACTAAGATAGACTGTAGCACTAGCTTCGACACTAGCTCCAATGCATGTGATAGTGACACCTCCACTAGCTCCTCTAGCGCCATAGAAGAGTTATTTAGAGAGGATTAGGAAGTTAGGAGTTATGGATTTTTAGAGAGCTAGAGAAGACAATGTAGCCAAGGCAGAGTATCGACTGGAGAGGACAACCTAGATCTTAAAGGAGTTAGAGTGTTTAGAGGCTAAGTACATGAGGTGTGCCACATCATTACTACAGGAGGAGGCATACCACTAGTGGGATAGGCTGAAAAGAGGGAAGATAGCTAAGGAATTGACTCAAGGGTTCTTCTAGAAGGAGTTTAGGAAGAGATATGTCCCAGACTCCTACATCAATAAGAAGAGGCAGGACTTTTTCAATCTTCGACAAGGAAGGAAGTTAGTGTCTGAATATGAGAAAGAATTTGATCACCTGAGTCGATATGGGGTAGAATTTCTCCCAAGTGATGAGGAGAATTGTAAAAGGTTTGAGAGAGGTCTAAATGTGGTGATCTAGATGCAGCTTTCTACTACAGAGATACAGGATTTTTCAAAATTAGTTGCTGCTACCTACAGGATAGAGGAAATGGTACAAGAGAAATGGAAGCTGTTCCAGAGAAAGAGGCCATTTATAGTAGGTCAGATGAGTTCAGCTCTAGGCGGGAGCAAGAGGTTGAGGGATAGTCAGTAAGGCCAGCCATCTCAAAGGCAGCAGGGTTCACAGTCCCAGAGACAGGGCTAGTCATAGTGGGCTAGTCGGAGTTATTCTTCTAAACCTTGATTGCCTCTTTCACAACAGGCATCGAGTGCCCCTGTGTCTATAGCTAAGAGTGCAGCCCTAGTGTGTGAGAATTGTCAGAGGAAGCATTAGGGTCAATGTTAGGGAAGAAGAGGTGTATGTTTTATTTGCGGGGCACATGATCATTGGTAGAGGGAGTGTCCCCAAAGAACTATAAAAGTAGTATAGACATAAGCATCTGTGGCAACAACAGTAGGTAGACTAGGGAGGCCACCTAGATAAAAGCAGGTTACCACTAGCCAGAGGGGTAGGCCAAATGTGAGAGCTCCGGCACGGTAGTATGTTATCTATGCTCGGGAGGAGACAGAGGCTCCTAATGTCATTCTCGGTACTTTCCTTCTCCTTAACACTCTAATACTAGCTTTGATAGACCCTGGATCTACACACTCTTATATATCCACTGCACAAGCTAGGGATAGAGACTTGGAACCTAAGCACATTGACTTAAATATACAAGTGAGCAATCTGATAGGTCAGAGTGTGATAGTGAACACAGTATACAGGCACTGTCCCTTGATGATTCAAGGTCAGATATTCCATACTAATCCGATTGAACTACCTTTCAATGAGTTCGATGCAATATTGGGTATAGATTGGCTATCAGAGCATAGGGTGGTGATAGACTGTGAAAAGAAGAGGTTAAGTCATGAGACCCTAAATGATAGAGAGGTGATGGTTATGGTTGACAGAGACTCCTTGCACAATGTAATCTCAGCCATGATAGCTAAGAAGCTTATTCAGAAGGTATGTGAGGCTTTTCTAGCTATAGTGGTAGATACTACTATTCAGACCCCTAGGTTAGATCAGATACTAGTTTTATATGAGTTTCTTGATGTGTTCCCTGATGAATTGCTAGGATTACCACTGCATTGAGAGCTAGATTTTGAGATTGAGACATATCTAACCATAAAAGTAGTCTCGATCACTCCTTATAGGATGGTACCGGTGGAATTGAGAGAGTTGAACACACAGCTACATGAGTTGTTGGACAAGGGCTTTATTAGGCTTAGTGTTTCCCTGTGGGGAGCCCTAGTGCTATTTATGAAAAAAAAGGATGGATCCCTCAGATTACGCATCGATTATAGGTAGTTGAATCGGGTGATAGTCAAGAATAAGTACCTATTGCCTAGGATCGATGATCTCTTTGATCAGTTGAGAGGTGCTAGTGTCTTTTCCAAGATTGACTTAAGATCGGGGTATCATCAGCTATGAATTAAAGAGAGTGACATTCTGAAGACTGCATTTAGAACCAGATATGGGCATTATGAATTCTTAGTGATGCCATTTGGGCTTACTAATGCCCCTGCAGCATTCATAGATTTGATGAATAGGGTGTTTAAGTGGTACTTGGATTAGTTTGTTGTAATGTTTATTAATGATATCTTGGTGTATTTTAGAACACCAAAAAAACATGAAAAGCACCTCTGGATTGTGCTACAAACACTGCAAGAGAAGCAGTTGTATGCCAAGTTGAGTAAATGTGAATTTTGGCTAGAAGAAGTGGCAATCTTAGGTCACATTACCTTAGCTAAGGGTATTCGGGTGGATCCGAGCAAGGTGAAAGCTGTATTGGAATGGAACCCACCCAAGAATGTAACTGAAATCTAAAGTTTCCTAGGACTGGTAGGGTACTATAAGTTGTTTGTTAAAGGATTCTCTATGATAATAGCTCTATTGACCTAGTTAATTCAAAAAGATGTAAAATTTGAGTGGGATGACAAGTGTCAGGTTAGTTTTGACAAGTTAAAGTGGTTGCTGATATAAGCTCCTATCCTGACACAACCTGAATAGGGTAAGGAGTTCGTGATTTACAGTGATGCCTCACACAACGGACTTGGATGCGTGTTGATGCAAGAAGGAAAGGTGATGTAATGCCCATGCATCGGGGATCCAAGAACAGTGCCCGAGACTCAAAAAGGGCACCCGATGTGCCAAGTCACTAGTACGAGAACTGAGGCAGGGTACATTTCCCAATAAAAATCACAAGCTTGGAAAAAAGTGGAAATAACCTCAATAAAAATTTTAGCAGAACCAATAAATTAATTTGGGCTGTACGATAGCAGGTCATGGGCTCATAG
>CANXYI011614072.1:0-10691 GCA_948208565.1 Hura crepitans
TCAAATCATGCCACGTGGTGATCCAATGGCCCGTTTAAATTCAATTTTCTTTTAAACTTCAAAAATTCAAAATAATTTCTCTAGACCTATAAAAATAATAATTTTAGTGCAAAAAATTCTCGATGGTGCCCATTAAAAGCCTCGTAAAATCTCGAGACAAAACTCCATGGGAACTAGGGTTACTATTCACCTATGTAATCTAAAAATTCCAAATAAATATCAAACGACCTAAGAATACTAAAATTCCTTCACCTATAGACTCATTGGAAATTTTAAGCTTCAAGTTATGGTATTTTTAGGTTTATATGGGCACATCTCAAAGCTTTCCTATCAAAAACTCAACTAAAGCCACTATTGACTAGTTCTTAGTCTAAAATGATTCATTAGTTTTGCTAAAAGTTTTAATTAATTCATTTTCATCATTTTCTGGCCCGTCAAAGTTTTATGACTAGCACTTCCCTTTTAAACTATCATAGAGTGCCCCCACTTCTTGGGAGACACTATTCATGCCTTAAAAGTATTATTCATTAAATTGAGTTTTACGGGCATTACATAACATGTCAAATACCAATAATCACATTCTTACTTATACTCAATTCAAGATTAGTATAAAACTCACTTAATGCACTTATTTCCCTAATTGAATGGTATAGTCTAGTCGCTTTATTTCTTTAAATTATCTTTATACACATTCACACACTACTCAACTTCATTAAATTATATTTTTAAGTACAAATATCCATCTTATGTCTGTTTTTTTTCTCATTTCACCAACAGCCTAGTATAACTATTTGATAAAATTACCTACACCTTCATGCCTAACATACATACATATATATATATATATATATATATGTATATATATATATTTATATCTCAATTTTTTTTACATTATACTTACTTTAAAATTTTAATTAAAGATAAAAAGTGTATATTCCTTTAAGCACATATACCTTTTGATTTTCTTCTTATTTTAATTTCAGCATCACTAAATTAGTAGGGCTTATTACTATCTTCTCAATTACTTCCATTCCTTTTTTGCTTTTAACCATTAATTGCCTAGAATAATTTTTAATATCAAAAGAACAAAGAGAAAATCATATATTAAGAGTCCTTCAAACCACTAAATAGAAATCAGCCCCTAACTTTATTAAATTCCTTTTCAAATTAACTCACATCTACTTTACAGATACAAACTATAGCTTAAAAAATATAGAAATTAAATATTCAATCAATAAAACTCGAAACTAACACTACCAAATTAATCAAAATCAGAATTCCCACATCTACAAAAATTTAACTTCCATTATACTTTTAATATACTCATTTACAACACTCATTTTCATCCTTAAAGTTAAAAGAGTAAGAAAATCAAAAGAAATTCTTACTAAAAAAAAGAACTTGACCTGTTATTTGCTATTACTACTACCACGGCACCACCATCAACTTGCTGATGCCACTACTACTCAACGGCAGCTTATTGCTACTACGAGTGGTAGTTCCTCCTCTTTCAGTCATTCGCATTTTTTCTCTTTCCTTTTTTCCTTCATTCCCCTCTTTTTCTATGTCTTTTTTTCTTCTTTTTCTTTTTTTCTATCCATATCAGTAAATGCTACCACTGGAACAACCACTGCCATTAGCTTTACCACTGCCGGCTACCAGACATTGCTCGCTCCTCTTTTATCCTATTTCTCTTCCTTCTTTTTTTCTTTTTTTCTTCCCTTCTCTTTTCTATTTTCACTCTGTCTTTTTTTTTTCCTACATTGGCTAGCTCTATTATTAGAGCCAACCAATTTTCCTAAGGAAGATAATTTCCTCTCATTGTTTTAGGTAATTTATTTATGTATTTATCTTCTTATGGTGTTATTTCAATTTAATTACTTATTCATTGATATTTTCTTTTTATTTTTTATGTTTATTTGGTCCCCTTTTTTATGTAACTTTCTTTATAAATATATACAATAAATTTATAAATAAATTTTCAATTCAATTAATATCCCACAAATTTTATTTTTCCTCTATATGTTAAAATAAGCTAATTAATTACTTATGTTATTTTAAGTTTGTTTCCTTTAGTAATTAATCAATTAAATTCCTTTACTTTATGTCCAAATTATTCAATTATTGTCATTATTAAAATACATTGTCTTATACCATTTAATGATTTAAATTTTAATTTCCAAAATTTGCTTCATTTTCTCTATCATTTAATTTGTCAAACATTAAAACACTATTTACACTCAGTATACACTATCCATATATCGAGATTTACTAGGCATTATAGTTTTTCACCTCTTAAATGAATTTAATCCTCATAATTCTTATGGTTTAATCCTACTGACAACTTTAACATACGTTACCTTATTTATTTTGGTTTCTTTCTCTTTTATATGTTAATTACTCTTTTCATATTATAGTTTTATTTACATGACATTTGCTAAATCATAACTGCTCTTTCTATTTTTATTTATATAAATACTTTAATTTTTTTCCTACTTCCTCTCTTAAAGCTTTAGGTAGGGATTCATTACATCTTTACATTTATAATCTTTAACACCTCTTTGTAACTCCTTCCATTTACAAACCTCACAATTTGATCATGTCTTACATATTTGTAATATTCATATCCCTGAGCTATATTGCTCTAATCCTCATTCTTTAATGGTTATTCTTTTCCTCAAGCAATTGTGTAAAGTTATCCCTTTATTATATTAATTGTAAAACTAGTTCTATTTATATTAATAAGCATAACCTCATTTCATAACTTATTTTAGCTTAACTTGTAATGTTTTTTGCCTTATCTCCTTATATATTACTTTGTTATTTTACCATTGTCATTGTGTTCTATCAATTCCCTTAGTATTAAGGCTAGATATATGTAAGTGGTTAAACTATTGTCATGCATGTGTAATGATGAATGCAATGTAAATGAAGCAATAGAGATATATAGGATGTCAAGATAATGTTCATGCTAAGTACTACATCACCTAATCCCAATGTCTTTTGCATTAGTAGAAAAGAAAAATAGCCCTTATCCCTAGGGACATTGATAGATATCTTAGGAGCATCAACTCCTTTAATAGTACTAACCTATTCTTTAAACTTAATTCATTCACCCTCTTCTTTTTACTCTATTTACATCGGATATGTCTCCCTCTTCTACTTTATTTTCTTAAGAGTCTTTTACTTTTTCTAATCATACTTCTTTCTTTCACTATACCATTAATGGTATTAGCCATTAGTACATCAAATTTATCACCTAAACATATCATGACTAGTTGTTTTCAACTTTTCCTTATAACATACCTATTGTCCTCAATTATTCCTTCTTAATATTCATGTAATTACCTTTACTCCTTTGTACATCCTCTCCAAATATATTTATCAATGAGTATAGGACCCTAATTGTTCCCTTTAGTTAATGTTCATATACTAACTTATTAAGTTCACAAAGCATTACTTAATGGTTTAATCACTTATAAGGAATGAGGAAGCTAAAGTGGTGTAGCCTCAGTACTTCGAAGGGAGGCAATTCCGTATAGCCTCATCACCATTATTTATGTATAGTTCCTTATCTCTATTTACTCAATTAGTGGTATCATTCCATACATCTTAATAATACACAAAGACTATAACTTAGTAGTCTCTAGTAGTGTAAACTTTTATAAGAAACTTGACTTTAATCCTAAACTTTGGGTACCTATGTAAGCCTTATGGACCTAGAAATGCCTAAACCGAGCTCTGATACCACTAAATGTCACACCTCTTACTAGTTAATTCCAAAACCCAAATAAGAGATATCACTAGATCCATATTTAACCTTGTTATTACAATCCTAAAAGAAGATCAAAATTAAATGTAGAGTATGTTAGAAGTATAAGCCTTAGAGTTCATGTAGTAAGGTAGTATTCATGTATTTAAACCTTGTGAATTCATACTGTAAGGCATTTTTTTTTTATATCATGGTACTTTTATATAATGCTTATAATTGTTTGCAATGTCTTAAACCATATTATAAAGTCCCTAATATATAATCATAGTGTAGAGGAAATCATAAAGTGTTCATAATGTGAGATTCTTATTGCATGCAAATGTGATATTCCTATATATCCCTAATCATAATATTAACAAGATGGCACATTGTTAATGTGAAAAGATCAGCATATGTTATTCTTTTTGATTAGATCATGTAATATATCTAACAAGCTGTAAGCTTAGAGATGCTCGAAGTTAACATGTGGATGCTTACTTGGGAAGTAAATACATTAGAAACCCACTATGATATCTTCACATAGATACTTAATCTATTTCAATTAAAGTATCTCATTATATTAGTGGTATAAGTATCTTTAAACTTGAGATCACTAACTATCTTAATATATGGAGTGACATACTTTGACTCTAAAACTTTTACTTCGAACAAGAAGTATACATGGTGAGGTGCTTAGGTATGGCATAACATATTTGAAGATAGGGCAGCAATCAATAAAGGATTCACCATCCCAAATTACAATAGGGAGTTTTATCTCATAATTCTGATGAATAACCTATATTCAAGAATCTCTCGCCAAAGCAAAGTGCCATGTGTGAATGGGATTCACTAAAGGCATTTTTGGAATAATGGTGAAATTTTTAAAACAATATGTTTGGGGCTTAATTAGATATACTTAGTTAAGCTACGAGTTGACATAAGTCCATACTCAAAACTAGATGAGGTAAATATGGTGAAAAGAGTTTATTTCACTATAACTATATATGGAAGGGTTAAGTCAAACCACTTGACTTTTCAAGGCATGGGCAATCATAATGCATGGCTAATTGCCACTCTTGACATGTATACAATTGATATATCAATTAGTGAATTGATATTGATTCAATGAGATTGAATCTATAGAGTCTCAATTGGACTAAGACTATAATTCAATGTGTATTGACAAGCTGTTTTAGAAAGCCATAGGGTCACACACGTAAAAGAAGTTTAAGGAAGATTCAATAAGATTGAATATTCTAATGATATGAGATATAATTGGAAGATGAATTAAGAAGAAGAAATGAGCAATTGGGCTTAGGGCTTACTTACAAATGAAAAGTCCAAAAATTAAGGTTTTTGGAAAATAAGGGTTTTGGGAATTAGGCTTTGTTGAGTCCAATGTTTAATTATTCTTACATCTTATTTTTTATGGGATTTTAAATGGTTTAAAATGCCTTAAATTAAATCAATTACTAATCCAAAATGGGGCCTAGGAGTACCACATAGGATTAATGAAAGTGAGGTCAAAGCAAATTACACATAAACCTATTAATAGGCTTATGCGCAAAGGATACAAAGGGGCCAAATTAATGGGTTTATTCTGGTCCAACTTAGGCTAAAATTTAAGTGTTAAAATTTAACCTAAGTAGGGTTTATGCATGATATAAATAAACCTTATTGTAGTAGCCACCATAAGGATACATTTTGCTATAGAATTGCTATATAGAATAATTAAATACACACATTTTTCTTCTTTTTCTTTCATCTACTTGTAATTCCTACTAACACCTAGAATTACAAGTTAATATCTTCTAAAAACATCTTATGTGGATTACTTTAGATGTGTTCTTTGAAGAGGATAACTATGGTTTGCAACAACTTAGTGAGAAGATTTTGGGTATTTATTCTGCTGAGAAAATTACAAAGGTAAGCTTAATTTGAGAGATTTTAAATATTAGTGAATAGTGACAAAATCTTATGTCAGAGTTTCTTTCAAAATTTTCATATTTTTCTAATTTAGTATTTAAAGTGTAAATGATGATATGTGATTAAAATTCATGAGTGCATGTGCACATGAGTTCATGTGATGTGTAAATGAGTTGGTTATTTAGTTATAAGCATGATTGGTGTGAGAAATTGATAAGAATTTAAGTGTATATACATTTTTGTGTAAAAGCCAAATGGTGTACATTAAGGGTGCATAGTGTTTGTCATGAATTAAAGGAGGGCCAATGCATAAGTATGCCCTAATTTGTGTTGTAACTATAAATGTCATAGAGAATTATAAATTACTGATGTGTATGTGTAGGCTAATAACATAGTCATAGGGTAAGGCATGAAAGTGATTTGATGAAAATTTCACCTAATCTTGTAAAAAGGGCATGGAGTTGAGGTAGCATGTGTGACCTATTGTTATAATGTAAATGTATGGTAACTATTATGGAGAGAAATGGTAAATTAAGAAATGGAAGATACATGCCTCAAAATGTTAGAGTGATAGTGAAATCAAAATGTCTGCATGTAACTTTGTGTGGCTTAAAACAAATAAGAACATGGAATGAAATTAAGAAAATGACTAAAGTGAGAAAATGACTAAAGTAAGTAAATAATGAATGATCGATGGAATTGGCCCATATTTGTTAGGCCACCTATTAGATAGGTTAATTGGTTAACTAGGGAGTAGTAGCTGCTAATAGCTTTAGTTCGTAAGAATTATTACCTACTGTATGATAGGTATATCTACCAAGGTTTTAGATGTGAACCATGCACATCTTTAGATATTAAGAGGTCCATGAGGGCTGTTCCCTTCTATCCTGATATATGACATTTAAATGTCTATTAGTGTAGATCCCTACTATCTGATGCCCTGTGATATTAAAGGGTTGATCCTTAATATTCCGATATTTAGAAGTCCTTAGGGATTATCCCTACCATTCAAGTATTGGGACGTTCTTGAGTACCGATCCTTGCTATTAGATGAGTTATGGTAAGTGTAGTTACTGAGGCCTATAATGTGAACCACTACACAAGTTTAGATCTTGTTATCCAGTGTTGAAAGCATTGTCTTTTGAGTATGGTCCTTAAGAGTAAAATGGATGAAATGGTATAATGTCTAATTATGAGTTTTTGCCATGATGTGAATAGCAATAAAACAATGAAAGAATGAATTAGGTTATCTTGATTATAATTTATAATATGATAAGTTGAACATAATGTTGCATGAGCAAATTAAGTATATAACTTGTAATATGAAATAATGGCAAGATAATCATATGCTGATGGAATGCTTTGCATGGTATACAATGCATATGTGCATGATATAATGCATGTTTCATTAAATTCACCACTAAGTGTATGTTTAGCATGTCAATTTTTTAATGCACTAGTAGGAGATAGTAGATTGAAGTTCTTCCTCTAACAGCAGTGTAGTAGCCAACTTACATACAAGGTATATGTTTGATATATCGTATGCATAGTTTCATATAAAGGGTATTTATGTATAGGGGGTTTGGGCTCAGTCATGTAAATTTATTTTATAATGTTTGTAAATATTGAAATAGTTTTTATAATGTTGATACTTATAAGATGCATGACTTATATGTGCATGTTTTTATCTAATGATGTGATAGCTGAGATAATTGCATATGTGTTGTTGAGATGAATATTCTAGATGATCAGAAGGATTGTTTGTGATATGGTGATGATGAAGGTTATTATAGAAGTGCCTTTTTGTATGTTTAAAATTTTTGGTTTTTACCAAGACAGTAATTATGCTACTGAATTTTTATCAAGACATGACCCATAACTAATTGGTTAAAGTAAACCCATATGTATGATAACAAGAGTTAATGTAAATAATAAAGAAAAGGGTTTTAGAAAGATAAGGAGTTGGCAATATGATATCTCTTATCTAAGTCTAATGGTCGATTAGGTAAGGGGTGTCACAGTAGGTGGTATTAGAGTGTGTTTAGGCATTCCTAGGCATAGGATACATGAGTGTCATATGACTAGGGATCTGTATCAGGTAAAGCTATACTGCTTGAGATTAAGGTATCACCAGTTGAGAATTAAAGAGTTTGATATACCAAAGACTGCTTTCTAAACCAAATACAAACATTATGAATTCTTAGCAATGCCACTCGGGCTTACTAATGCTCCCTAGCATTTATAAACTTTATGAACTAAATCTTCATGTCCTATCTTGATCAGTTTGTTATGGTTTTCATTAATCATATCCTAGTATACTCTAAAACTAAGGATGAGCATGAACAACACCTGAGACTAGTTCTATAGACTATGAGGGAAAAATAGTCATATGCCGAACTGAGCAAATGTGAATTTTGGTTGAATGAAGTAGTCTTCCTGGGCCACATTGTCTCGACTGAGGGTATCAAAATGGAACCAAGTAAGAATAGAACAATATTAGAGTGGAAACCTCCTAAACATGTAATAGAGATTAAAAGCTTCTTGGGATTTGTTGGCTATTATAGGATATTTTTAAAGGGATTCTATATGATTACAGCCCTGATGACCCGGTTGCTATGAAAATATGTGAAATTTATATCGAATGATAGATGTCAAGCAAGCCTTTATAAAGTAAAGACCATGTTGACTGAAGCTCCCATCCTCACATAACCCGAGTGGGTGAAAAATTTTCAGATATATAGTGATGTAACACATAGCAGACTTGGGTGTGTACTAATGTAAGATAGAAAGGTGGTAGTATATGCCTTAAGGCAACTAAAACCACATGAATGAAACTACCCAATGCATGATGTCAAATTGGCTACCATTATTTTTGCCCTAAAGGTGTGGAGACATAACCTATATTGTAAGAAGTGCTATATCTACACTAATCACCAGAGTTTGAAATACCTCACTACATATATAAAGCTGAACCTAAGATAATGACAATGGACAAAACTGATAAAAAACTATGACTATCTAATTGTCTACCATTTAGGGAAGGCTAATGTGGTAGCCAATGCTTTAAGCTATAAATTTATGGCAACCATGAAAGCTTTGAATGCTAGGTTTTGGTATATTGAAGATGATGCAATTTTATCTTAGTTAAAAGTGAAATCTAAATTGATTGAGTAGGGAAAAAAAAGGCATAGACTCAAGATAACCATCTCATGTAGATAATAAGTTAAATTAAATAGGGGAAGATTAAAAAATTTTAGATCAAGGTAAATAAGTGTTTGTATTATTATTATAGGCTATGAGTACCTAAAGAAGAAATTATGAGAACATAGATCTTACAAGACACACATAATGCTTCTTATGCAATGCACCCCATGAGCATAAAGATGTATCTTGATTTCAAACCATACTATTGGTGATTTAGAATGAAATAAGAAGTGGCTAAGCATATAGCATGATGTCTCACATGTTAGCAGATGAAAGATGAGCATCAAGTTCCTTTTAGATTGCTCTATCCCATAGCAATTCCAAAATGGAAGTGGGAGAAAATTACCATGGATTTTGTGATGGGATTACCAGTGACAAGAAGTAAATGTGATGCTATGAGGGTAATTATAGACTGACTAACTAAGACAACACACTTTATCCTAGTTAAAATGGATTATTCCTTAGAGAAGTTGGCATAGTTATATATAGAAGAGATTGTGAGATTGCATAAGGTGCCACTTGCCACCATATCTAATTAGCACCCTAAGATCACTTCTAGATTCTGGAAAAAGTTGCAAGATGCTTTGGGTACCAAACTTGATTTGAGTATAGCCTTTCATCCATAGATTGATGGATAATTAAAGTGGGTTATATAGATACTTAAAGATATGCCATGAATTTATGCCATAGAATTAAAGGAAAGCTAGGATCAATATTTGCCTTTTGTTGAATTTGCAAATAATAATAGCCATCTGGCCAATTTAGGCATGGCTCCTTATGAGGCATTGTATGGTAGCAAATGTAAAACTTTTCTATGTTAGAATGAGGTGGGTGAAACTAAAGTCATAGGGCCCCACTTGATTAGAGATACTAAAGAAAAAGTTAAAATTATCATAGCAAGATTAAAAGCTACTTTCGACCAATATAAATCATATGCTGACCTAAAAAAAAGACATTAAGTATGAAGTCAGTGAGAAAGTATTTCTTGAGGTATCACCATGGAAGAAGATGCTCCTATTCAATGAAAGGGTAAGCTAAGTCTGAGATTTATTAGCCCGTATGAGATTATAGAATGTATAGGACCAGTAGCTTTTTGGTTAGCTTTACCACTATAATTGCAATAAATTCACAATGTATTTCATTTATCCATGTTGAGGTTATATAGATCTGATCCTTTTTATGTTATACCTATGAAGGAAATCCAATTAAAGGTAGATTTGACATATGAATAGGAGCTAATGCAGACTTTGGCAATGGAAGTTAAGAAACCGAGAAATAAAGTTATACCATTAGTTAAAGTGCTATAGAGGCACTATAAAATTGAAGAGGCTACTTAGGAAAGTAAGGAGTAGATGAAGGCTCAACATCCTCACTTATTTTTTCCAAGTAAATTTTGAGGTTGAACTTTCTTAAAAAGGGAGGGAATTGTAATGCTTAAAAGCCCCAATTTTATGAATAGTACTTCCCAAGGCATGAATAGTGTTTTTTAAGAAATTAGGTCACAGTGAGGTGGCTGAGAGAGAGTACTTGTCATTGAACTAAGAAGGGAAAAATACTAATAAAATTGAAGTTATTTGTACTAACCATTGAACCAATAAAATTTTTCATATCGAGAACTAGTGAATAGTGACTTAAGTTTGCGTCGAGTTAGAAAATGGTTTAGAAATGCCTAGATTAATCCAAAAATAGCATGAACTCAAGGTTAAAATTTCTAAAGAGTTTAATAGTGGTGAAATTAGAATTTTTTGAGATCAATTAGTATTTTATTTGAATTTCCTGAAGATGCAAGCAAATAGTTAACTTAATTCCC
>CANXYI011614118.1:0-15394 GCA_948208565.1 Hura crepitans
CATAACATGTCACTCATGGATAGGTGCTTAGATATAAGGATATAATTACTAATATTCGTAAGATATGCATTATGCAATGATTAGGAATATACTATTATAAAAATGCACACATGCTCCACAATGTTGTAAGCATATAGATTAAACAAATTAATAAAAACATATTCATCTTATCAAAATAACTTACTAAGAGAACTACAAATAAATAGCTTTAAGCGATAAAAGTTGTTAGTGAGATTAGGAGATGAAGGAGTATGTACTTTAGGCATCATTATTCCTATACATCCCAATCTATCATCCCTTTTTTTTCCATGCCATATGAGGCTCGCTCTGCTCCTATTCACCATTTCTATAAAATAAATATCTTCATAAGAACTACATTCAATCACTTAATATTTATTAATAAACAATAAAACTTATTCTTACTTAATTTAAACCCATCCTCCTTATTACTATTGTTACTGTTATAGCTTTCATGGTATAATGGCTTACTATAACTTCTGTTGCCATTTTTAAAGTTGTTGTCACCATTTAACCATTGTAAGGCCTTGATATCCCTTCATCTATTCGTTGTCTATTTTAGGAGATTGCAGTAGCAATGGTGTTCCACTATTCACCCCCTATTACCACTATTATTAACACCTCTACAATAATTAAACACATCCAGCAGTGCCTACTATTAGGTCTACCACCCATATGAAGCAGTCATAGTAGTTGCTTCTATAGTTATTATTGTAGTTTCCCTACTTTTTGTGCATATTAGCTATAGCAGCAATGCTGTAGTGTACCTATAGTTAACTTGTCGTACGCAATAGTAAGGCTACTTAGCCTCTACTATAATCCCCCTTCCTCATGATTACCCAGTAACCAAAATAAAATAAGGAAGAGCAACTAACCTCTTTGCACTGCCACATATAACCCTAGTAGTATTCCTCTCCCAATAATGCTACTCTATTTGTAGTTAATGCCTATTGCCATTTGTATCAATGACAAAGCCCTATTACATTATTAGCTGTATCTCTCCATTTTCTTTCACTAGTCCCCATTGGTTCTTGTCTTAATTTCTTCCCTTCTCTTTTTTTTAGCTTAAATTCATGTTCTTGCTTCCTCCCCTATAACCTCATGCCCTTTTATTCATAACTTAAGTTTTTTTTCTTTTTCTTGAATTCTTTTTCTACTCTCTTATTTGATCTAAGATACCATTAGAAATTTTAGTACCCGTTAATCGACAATTTAAATCAGTTCGTGAAGAGAAGAAAAAAATAAATCAATCAAACTAAAATAGAGACCCTTTTAATTTACCATCACCTTTTCTATTTCTTATTTATTGCCTATGAAAATGTTTCATTTTATTTATTTGTCACAATCCTTATTCAATTAAATTTTGATTATCCCTTAGCACATCTCCTTAAATTTTGATCACCTAATTCATCTCTCATCACCATTAACCCTTTATTAGCCTATTTACTAAAGGTACGAATACTATAAGTGTCACTGAATTTAATGAAAAATGCATTGTGTGTTATTAGTTTGTGCATTTTAAGTATAAGTATGTGTATGGAAATGGTGAATAATACGTGTGTGTGTGGAAATTGTATGTGTGAAATGAGTGAATTGATATAAGTATAAATGTATGAGGAAAGAGTGGAAAAATAATGTGCATATGTGTGAATATTGAATGGTTGAATGGTATAGCCTTAGTCTACATGTGTGTGCATGCGTGGTTAAGTGCATGTAGTGTGCAAATGAGTGCAGTATTTAATTGTAATTATTATTAGAATGAAAAATAGAGGTAAATAAAGGTGTATGTGCATCTAGGTATGATAGTTGGATAATGCATATTGAAACAATATAGTGTATGTATATAAATTGAAGTAAGTTTGATACTTTAATAAGCTTAAATATGTGAGTTAAATGGAAAAAAGGGATAATTATTAATAACTAAGAATGTATATGTATGTTTGTGACTTAAGGGTATGGTGAAGCATAGGAATAATGTGATGAACACCTGACCTAATCTAGTTTAATGAAGCATGAAATTTTAGTGATATGTATGAGACCTATTATTTTTGTATGGCCTAAAAATTGCACGAAGAAAAATGATAAGATAAATGCTAAAATATTGGTCGAGCAAAATACGCGTGTGTGACCTCGTGTGTCATAACATGAATGGTAAAACATGGAATGAGAAAAAAAGAATGATTGAGCTAAATAAATAATGAACAATAATTGGGACTAGCCCATATTAGCTACACCACATACTAGATAAGTTAATCGGTTAACTAGAGAGTTAGCAACTACTAGTGGCTTTAGTCCTTAATGATTATCATTTGATTATATTATTTGGCGGGTGCAGTTGTTGAGGTTCTGGATGTAAACCCTACACACTTCAAATATTGGGAGGTCTATTAGGGCTGATCCCAACTATCCACTTATTTCTAGATATCGGGAGGTCTATTAGAGTTAATCCTTGTTATCCACTTGTTTGGGGTATTGGGAGGTGCATCAGGGCTGATCCTTATTATCCTAATATTGGGAGGTCCAAGAGGACTGTCCCTACCAGTTTAGTTTTGGGAGCTTCCTAAGAACTAATTCTTGCTATCAGATGGATGATGGTAGGTGCAGCTAATGAGGTCCTGAATGGGGGCCACTGCATGAGTTAGATCCCATTTCAATGTTAAAAGTGTTATCTTTCCAATATGGGCTATAAGAGTAAAATGAACACAGTTATCTAATATGCATTCATATGTTTGTATCATAATATAAGTGATATTAAAGCAAGGAAGGCATAGGTAAACTAATTTAACTATGAAGTATAATATGGTAAATTTAGACTTCATATGGTTGCAAGGTAAGTTAAGTACATAATTGGTAAGCTAAAATAATGGTAAGATAGTTATATGTGAGTGAAATACTTGCATAATGCATGACACACATGAATTTGATATAATGAATGTTTCATTAAATTCACCACTAAGTATATACTCATCGTGTCAGTTTCCCGATGCAAAGGTAGGAGATAGTAAATTTATAGTCCAGCTTTAGCAAGTGGTGTAGCAGCTAGTCCTCTCACTAGGTATATTTTTGGTTCATTTTTATAGTAAATATTGTGTAAAGGCACTCATGTATATAAAGGGTTTAGGTTCAGTTATGTAAACTTATTATACAATGGCTTATAAATATTAAAATAGGTTATAGTTTGGACATAATCGAAATGCATGAATTACATTATGCCTACTTGGATATGAGAATGATGATATATGTATATTGAGGGACTAAAAGGGTCTAGTGTCATGAGATGTGGCTGGGAACGATTACAAAAGTGTTCTTGTTGAGTTTTAATTTTTTGATTTTCACCTAAATAGCCATTATGTTACCAGATTTTTATTGAAATGTGACCCATAACTAATTGATTAAGGTAAACATATATGCATGATAATAAAGACTAACGAACATAGTCTAAAGAGGGTTTTAACAAGATAATGAGATGGCAACATGATATCTCTTATTTGGGTTCGATGGTGAATCGAATAACTAGTGTCTCATTAGGTTGATGCTTGTATCAATGGGTGTTTATACATATATACATGGATGCCTATGCAATGTAAACACTTATGCATATTATATCATGTGACCATAGGACCTCTATACACATTTGAGTGCATGTGTGCTTATATGAGTAAGTGTGCTAATTTATACAATACATGCATGTTTAGATGATTGACTAAATCCATACTACCTATACATATGTGAGCATACATATTTCATGTGTAAGTGTATATGCATGTGTGGCATATACGTAATACATATAGATTTATACATGTATCTATATGCACCTCTGTATGTATCGATCTATGTTTATGAATTTACATATATGTGTTCATATATATATATATATATATATATATATATATATATATATATATATATGTATGTATGTATGTATTCATTGTTGATATACAAATGAATGAACACATTTCATGGGTCATATGATTCTTGTAATAAATGCATGAATCAAATGTGTATACCTAGTGTGTGAATGGATATAAATGTGCTGACATGCATGTTTATGCCTAATTTTCTTTAGATATTTGTGTGTTCATATTTTAAATGAATGAATGTGTATGTACATCCATTATGGATCTTTAGTGCATATCTATTACACAAACTAATGTTTATGCATATATATTCAAGTACAAAACAATGTTGTTGAAATCACACTTTCCTCAAACTCTTTGTAAGAAAGACTTTGGTTTCATAGAAGTGAGGGTGTAAAAATGTGTTAGAGTCTTTTGTGATAAACATGTTATAAAGGGAATGTTCAATAAGGGGAAATAAAGGTGTTTAGGATCTAGGCAAGCTATTTATTTGCTAAAAGTAGGCATTTGACCATATGCGGTTGGAGAGAAAATGATCACCATGAACTATATTTTAACTAACTCCCTATTTTTTTTCATTGAGCATATGAATACATATAATGGTACCCTTTTTATTATCTAGTCCTTTTAGATCATCCAATCTAAATATTTTCTCTCACCCTCTAATTTTTGCTTAGACTACCCCTAAGGTATTCGGTCTAGTAAAGCTTGCTTTAATTTTTTCATAGGTTTTCAACCTAGTGAGCTCTCTCTTTTTTTCCTTCTTTTTTTAGTTTGTTCATATTTTCCTCTTATCTTTTTAAAATTTGTAATCTCCTATGTTCAAAAAAGGTTAAGTGTTCTAAAGCTGCTAATAAAAAATGATCCAATGAAAGTTGTAAACCAAATCTAAAGAGCAACAAAATGACAAAATAATGCTTGGATAGCAGTTGCTTTAGATATATGACTTGGAACAAAAAGGCACTTCCTAATTAACCATGGTAGAAAGAGAAAATGTTAGTTTTGGTGAGAATGTGAAAGAGACAAAAAAAATATTTATACTTGAAACAATTGGTTTTAACCCTTGCTTTGAAGATGTCTCACTTGTTGAAAGCTTATATTCAACTTGTTGACTATTGGCTGATGCTATGATCAAAATAGAACAGTGATCCTTGGAGTAGATTAATACAAAGTCGAAGATGTCAAAACAAAAGGACTATTCTTAACAAGTAGTAGATTAGACAATGTTTATGAAATTAGCTAAGAAGAGCTACAAAAAAGCAAATAAACTTGTCTAATTATTACAAATTCATAAGAATGACACTTTTAAGGAATTTGAGAAGTTGAGTAAAAAAGAGAGACAAAATGAGAAAGGCCATATAAATATGGAGGAGAATTTAAGAATAAGAACTTTAAAGAATTCTATAGTAGAATAGGAATGGAACATCTTAATAGAATCGTGTTATAAAGAGGAGAATGAGACATTTTATATCCTTGATTCCATTTTTAGAAAGCCATATGGCCCTTAGTATCTTGAGTCCTAATACTTCAATTTCATGTTAAACATCACTCCTTCTAATCTTTTTAAGTGATGCATTGATGATATCCTTATTATTAGCCAATCTATAGATTTTCTAGCTAACTATTTTATTTTAATTTTCCTAACTTTTACCTAAGTTTGTACTCTTGATTAATCAGCCTAGTGGGGTTCATTTTTCTATTTTCTTTTACTTTTTTTTTATTTTTTGACCAAAGAGGAAATTTTCTAAATGTGGTAACCGTAGTCTAAAGTGTGACACCTTAAGCTAAATATAAAAGAGATTTTGATTATATAAGGTGTCATCAAATTGCTTAAAAATACAGGTGCAGAGAGGTTTGCAAGGCTAAGGCTTAACTACTAATAATAATTTGGATTGATAATTTTAGGCCATATGATTGGGCCATTTACTAATTATTTGAAGTAGTTGGGTCTAAGTCACCACAATGAGAAAATTTTGGATCTTTTATTTTGGACACTTTAAAAAATGGTTAAAGGACTTTTTGTATTTTGAAGTCCACTAATGCTATTTAGGAAAGGGAACCAAAGAAAAAACTTAAAAAGTTCAATATTCAAAAGGATTCCTATAGGTTTTAGGCTCAAAGGAAGTGGATGTATATCATTTGAAGGAAAGAGACTTCAAATTTTAAGAGTGGAAGTTTTTATCTTTTAACATGACTTGATTGCTCCCTAGATTTTTTTATCTTTTCTATCTTTACTTTTTTTTACTTTTTTTTCAATTTTTTCGTCTCTTTCTTTTTTTTTCTTTATCTCTTTTTTTTATTCTTTGAACTCATGTTCAAGGATATTTCTCTTGTATTACAAGGAAAGATCAAGTCTCGTGTGTTAAAAATAAGTATAGAGTTTATGAGTTGCTTCTCAAAAGGTCTTGAATTTTTCATTTTTATGTATATAGACTAAGTTGATTTTTTGTTTTTTATTTTTTGTTTTTCTTTCTTTTTTCTATTTTCTCAACTGACTTTCAATGGTACCAAAGTATAAGACAAATATATTGAGGAAGAAAATGCTCATAAAAAAGAACAAGTCAAAGCAATGCTTTATTAAACTTAATAAATAATCATTCAAAATAAGGGAAAATGAAAAAAGCAAAGCCTAAGATTTCTTCATACAATTGAATTATCATATTCTTCAAATCAATTCATACTCTTATTTTGTGAGATCTTCCATTCCACTTTAAATACTGGAATGAATAGGGAAATCATTGTCTGATTGAGTGTTAGATCATAAGAGAGGCAGATTAAAGGCCTGAGAAAGAGGACTTTGTCTTTCAAAAAATTAAAGGGTAATTATGGGATTTAAATATGTTTATTTTAGGCCATTTTTTAGGTTTAATATCATGCTAGGGTTTATAAGGTTTTAGATATCAAGGCAAAGGATGTTGCATTCTCTAGTGAGTGGCCCATTATTTTGTGGTAGTGATAGTATAAGTTATAATGATGATCTGGTGGAAGTGAATTGGTTTAGGCTTTAGTTTTTAAAGGTTAAAGCAAGTTCTTTCTCCTTAATTCTTTGAATGTTAATGATAAAGGCTTTTTTAGGTTAGCAAATTAGCGGAGAGGATTGCTAGGCTTGGTTAAGTATTCCCTTCATTTACCATCTTTTAAGTTCATCTCCCTATTTTCTCTTATAGTACTCTTGGCTTTGGTGAACTTATCCCTATCACAACTCAGATCTTTTCAATCTCTAAACCCATAACTTGATTAACAATTTCCCTATTACTCTGTAAGTCTTTGTCATTTAGTGTCATGTTGTCTTAGAATGGTTTTTTTAGAGAAGGTAGAGTTTCCTAAGGAGTCTAAGTAAAGAATAATATTCAACAGTGAGGCAAATAGTTAGCAGGATGTGTGGCTACTACTTTTATATAATATGTGATATGCATATGACATGTGTTATGATACATTCATGAAAATGCATGGATGCCTTAAGTTCATATGACTAAGTGTATGCTATGTATGCCTTAAGTCAGGTTAAGGAGGGGAAGACCACAAAGTTTGAAATTAAGATAGATAATAGTTTATACTTACATAATAGGCTATGTGTGGCTAAAGTAAAGGGAATCAAAACACGAATTCTATAGGAGGCACATAATGCTTCTTATGCCATGCACCCTGGGAGCACAAAGATGTACCTTGATTGAAACCACATTATTAGTGGCTTGGGATAAAGTGAGAAGTGGTTGAATATGTAGCTTGATGTCTTACATGTCAATAGGTAAAAACTGAGCATCAAGTTCCTTCTAGATTGCTTCACTTTATAGCAATTCTAGAATGGAAGTGGGAGAAAGTTATAATGGACATGGTGATGGGTTTACTTATAACTAAAAGTAAATGTGATGCTATATAGGTAATTATGGACAAACTAACCAAGACAACAAACTTCATTCCAATCAGGATGGATTATTCTATTGAGAAGTTAACACAGTTATATATAGAAGAAATTGTGAGACTGCATGTTGTGCCACTTGCCATTATTTCTGATCGAGACCCCAGATTCACTTCTAGATTTTAGAAGAAACTATAAGAAGGTTTAGGTACCTATCTTACCTTCAATAAAGCCTTTCACCCACATATTAATGGATAATCTAAGCAGGCTATATAAATACTAGAGGATATGCTATGGAGTTATGCCATAGAGTTTAAGGGAAGCTAGGATCAGTACTTGCCTTTAGTTGAGTTTGCCTATAATAATAGCCATTAGGCTAGTTTGGGCATGGCTCCTTATAAGGCACTATATGGCAGGAAATGTAGAACTCCACTCTATCAGAGTGAGATGGGTGAGCATAAATTCATGAGACCTAACATAATCAGAGATGCTAAAGAGAAGGTCAAAATTATCAGAGCAAGGTTAATAGCCACCACAGACCGATAAAAATCCTATGTAAATTTGAAACAGAAAGATATTGAATATGAAATTAGTGAGAAAGTGTTCCTTAAAGTATTGTTATAGAAAAAGATTCCACAGTTTGGTAAAAAGGGCAAGATAAGCCTGAGATTTATCACTCCATACGAGATTATAAAATGTGTGGGACCTGTAGCATATCAATTAGCCTTGCCATCAAAATTACAATAGATTCATGATGTGTTCCATATATCTATGCTGAGGCGATATAGATCTAACCCTTCCTATGTGATACCCATAGACGAGATCTAAGTACAACTGGACTTGACATATGAAGAAGAACTAGTGTAGATATTAGCAAAAGAAGTTAAGAAATTGAGAAATAAATCAGTACCCCTAGTAAAAGTGCTATAGAGGCACCATAAGACAAACGAAACTACTTAAGAAAGTGAAGAGTAGATAAAGGTTCAGTATCCTCACTTGTTTTCACCAGGTAAATTTCAAGGATGAAATTTTTAAAAAAGGAAAGGATTGTAACGCTCGAGAATTCCAATTTCATGAATAGTACTTCTCGAAGCATGAATAGTATTCTTCGCATAATCGAGGCACATTGAGTTAATTGAGGGGGAGTACTAGTGATAAAATTGACACGGCCTAAATAATGATGAAAATGAAACAATTAGCACTTTTCACTAAACCAATAAAATTTTTGACACCAAGAACTAGTAAATAGTGACTTAAGTTTGCATTGAGTTGGAAAATGGTTGAGTTATGCTCAAAATGCTCGAAAAAGACATGACCTAAAAGTCAAAAATTCCAATGAGTCTAATGGTGGTGAAATTAGAATTTTCTGAGGTCATTTAGTATTTTATTTGAATTTCCTAAATATACAAGTGAATAGTTACTCAGGTTTCCTTTAGCTTACTCTAGATTTTAGGGGTCTTTTATTGAGAATTTTGGTAATTTTTAGCATTAAAAGAAATAATTTTAGAGCCCTTGAACATTTAATTTGCAGTTTTGAAATTTAAAACATAATTAGAATTAATTTAGACCATCGAATTGACATATGCCATGATCATGGTCATCCATGTGCATAATATGAAAGGTGGTATGCATGCCAACTCTTGCATGTGTAAGAGTTGTCTTCCACCTCCCTCTTCACATTTTGGCCTATGCCATACACACACACCTCTCTCACCTTTTTTCTTGAATTAACCCTAAGTTCAAGTGATTTCTTCAAATTAATCCACCTCTCTTAGCCTTTATAGTCTCTTGAGCATAAATATATTGAGAAAAAGCCAAGGAATTGCCTATTTGGAGAGATTTTAACACTTAGTGAATATTGCTCACTTTATGTGTAAGTGGTTTTTTTTAAGGTTTCTTCTTATTATTAAGTAGTGTTTAAGGTGTAAATGATATCTATGTAATTAGATTTCAATTTAGATATGTGTACATTTTTGTATAATTTTTTGAAGCATAAAACCTATTAAGTTTGTAGCAAAAGAGAAAGATTTGGTGGAAGAAAGGAAAGATAAGGATTGAGAGGCATAATTGGAGTGCTTTGGAGTTTGATGTAAGTTAATTTAATGGAAAATGCATTGTGTGTTATGTATGTGTACATTTCAATTATGTATACAGGTGATGTATAATGTGTGTATGTGTGTGTGATCATGGTGAATGTGTGTATGAGATGAAGCAATGCATGTGAGCATGAATGCATGAAGAAAGAATAGAAAAACAATATGTATATGTGTGATTATGGTATGGCTGAATGGTGTGGCTTGGTGTACATGTTTATGCACGTGTGAGCAATGGAATGTAATGTGATAATGAATGAGTTAATTAGTGTTAAATATGAGTAGCATGAATAATTAGGGTGAATTAGTATGTGTGTGCATTTAGACATGATGGTAAAGTAATGTGTATAGAGGTAGAAACATGTGTGTGTGAGAGCTAAAGCAAGGTTAAAGCTTGTATAAGCTTGAATATGTAAGGTAATTATAAATGGCATAATGAATTAATGATAATTGGAATGCATGTATACATTAGTAATGTAAAGGTATGATAAATTAAAGGGTCAGTGTCCTAACTATTTGGCACACCAGGGTGTAATAATGCATAAAACTATAATGAGGTAAGTAAGACCTATTATTGTGAAGTATTATGTGATACTAGCATGAGGACAATAAGGAAATAAAACATTAATGAGACATATATTGAATGTCTAAAGTAATGGTTAAGTAAAATGTGTGTATATGACCTTGTGTGTCGTAATATGAATAATAAGAGGAATGAAATAGTAATGATTAGATGATATACTTAAAAAAAGATTGGGACTAGCCTATATTAGCTATTAGCTAGGCCACCTACTAGATAGGTTGATTGATTAACTAGGGAGTTAGCAACTGCTAGTGGCTTTGATCCACGTGAATCATCACTTGACTGTCTTATATAGCAGGTGCAGCTGCTAAAGTTCTGGATATAAACCTTACACTGTTTTGGGTATTGGGAGATCCACATGGGCTGATCCTTACAACTAATATTGTTTTGGATATGAAGAGGTCCATTACTGATGTTGGGGTATAGGGAGGTTCATTAAGGCTAATCCCTACTATCCCATTGTTAGGAGGTCTATTAGGACTGATCCTTACCATTTCAGTATTAGGAGGTTCCTATGAATTGATCCCTATTATCAGATAGATATAGATAGGTGCAGCTATTGAGGTCTATAATATGGGATATTGCATAGGTATGGATCCCATTATCTAATGTTAAAAGTGTTGTCTTTTGAGTATGGGCCATAAAAGTAAAATGAACACAGTGCTATCATACCATTGTAATATGACATAAGTCAAGTTAAAGTATGAGTAATTAATTTAACTATGACTTGTAACATGGTAACTTAGATTTAATAAGGTGGCAAGGCATGTTAAATATGTAACTGGCGATCTAAATTGATGGTGGGATAGTTATATGTAAATGACATACTCACATGATGCAAGGTGCATGTGAATTTCATATAATACATGTTTCATTAAATTAACTACTAAGTGTATGCTTAGCGTGTCGGTTTCCCAATGTGCAGGTAGTAGATTTGTAGCTCAACCTCAGCATGTAGTGTAGTAGACTATCCTCTCATAGGATATACTTTAGGTTTCTTTTGTAATGAGTAATATGTAGAGTCACTAATGTATATAAGAGGTCTAGGTCAAGTTATGTGTACTTATTATACAATAGCTTGTAAATATTAATACAGGTTATGATGTAGACATAATTAGGATGTATGATTTATGTGTTGCATGCTTGACTTTAAGATTGTGATGATTGTGTGATGATGATAGTATGATAATGTTAGAGGATATAGAAGTGTTGAGATGTGAATGAGAAAGATTATAGAAGTGTTCTTTGTAGGCTTAAAATTTTTGGTTTTTCACTCGAACAACAGTTATGCTACTGGATTTTTGCTAAAGCATGACTCATAATTGATCAGCTAAAATAAACTTGTGTGCATGATAATGAAAGTTAATATATATAATGGAAGAAGGGTTTTAAAAAGATAATGAGATGGCATCATGATATCTCTTATTCTGGTTTGGTGGTGGATTGGATAAGGGGTGTCACAAATAGAAAAGACTCTAATTATATAGGGTGTGCATGCATAACAAGTAAAGGTATAAGAGCCTAGTATGATGCATGATGTATGCTAATGCATGATACAATGAAGTCTAGATAAGACAATATAGATTGTGGGGTGATTCTAAAAGTGCATACTCTATATGCATGATGGATGCATGAATGAATACATAAGAGTCTAATGTGAAGCTCGATTTATAAATATAAGATGTCCTTAGGTTTAAGTGAGAGGATGTAAGATATAAACTATCTCTAATGTTACATCTTGTGCAAGCATGCATTTGTTATTAGTAGGGAATCTAGCATGATGTATGATACATGTTAGTGTATAGGTGAGCAATTTACCTTTTCCTAAAATGACTCTTAATGATACATGTCATATATGCCTAGTTAATATATAGATAACCTTATATGAGTCTATATGAAGTATGATGCCTCACATACCTATGCCTAATTAAGAAGATATGAGACATAAAAGGGTTTTAATAATGCTAATTACATATGCATGGTTCAGTCACAAATGTCTATAGACTATCTCTAATGTTGTGTGTTATGTATGTATGCATGATATCCATGTGCGATGACGTAGGGCTTAGTGGGATGTATGCTAATTTAAGGAAATGTAATTTACCTATTGGAAAAAAAGGTCCTAATGATGTATGTTATGTATGGATTATGACATCCTTTCCAGATCTCTGAAGAAACCTGACAAGTGAGGCACTTCTCGACAGTTCACCCATCTTAGGATTGCTCTAGGAGAAAACTCCTTAACACTTATGGGCTATTCTAAAATTCTATCAAATATTGCTTAGATGTTCGATCTAATCCTTAATCGTGCACATACATGGTTCGACATGCTCAGACAGGGCATATGTAGACACTTTATAGGTCACAAAAAATTAGGCAGCATACTCCTACTCGGTTGACATACCAAAAATTTTTTCCACTTGTTAAAACACTTCTATAAGTCAACAATTCACAAACCTCCTTCTAAACCCTTTTGGTCCCCCAATCAAACATTAGCCAACATTAGAGACATATTCACATATCAACATTCAACCACACAGGGCCTTAGGCCCACAGTTATCAAGTTCACACACAAATCACACAAGTGCCACAACAGCTTATACATACAAACATAGTTGCTTCTAAGCATGTTAACCCCTTATAGGGTATTACATGAGTGCCACTATAAAAAGAAAGAAAACAACTTCTTTTACCCTTTGACTATTGTATAGTTATATTACATGATCACTAAGGCTGGCTTGCTTATCCTTGTTACCTGCACACCATAACATAGGTACATTGAGTGTAAAACTCAGTAAGCAAATCTAAACCATTTAAAACATGTATTAATACACATATGCAATTATACATAATATCTAGGTGTAGTGTGTGAGCCACATGCCAAATGATTAATGTCATACAGAAGGTATATCTTATTTCTTTAACATTACCATAATGCCACTATGATAATTTTATTCAGTTTCTTTCTATAATTCATTCAATTATTCCATTATTTCTAAGTGCAGCTTTTAAATTATTAAATAGGCCCAACTAGGTAGACTACACTTATAGACACTAGAACAAAAGGGAATTGAAAGATGTGTAGTGGCCCACATTTTGGACCTTGACTGTTACACTAACCTAACATAGCTTATAAGGATCAGTTCATAAGAACCTCTCAAGGGGAAAAATACTGAGTAACTGTGCATAAGGATCAGTTTATAGACCTCCTAAGACACTGATCATATCAAATAATTCATCCTGGTCTACCTCGCAGATTAGTGCCGTAGCCCCTCTAGGGACCTTCACTGCTACATCAGCATAATTCAATATACAATCAAAAGTTCTAGCAACAAAGAGTGTCTACCCTATAAACTAGTGTAATGGCTCAATAATAAGCCTTGGTCGTTGCACCAACCTAATCTGATAATCAAACAATCTAGCAATTGCTAATCCCTAAGTTGACTAGTAAACTATCTATTGGGTGTCTAACTAATAGGCCATCTGATAGCATTTTAAGTTTACTTCTTTAGTGATCATCTTTTTATAATAGTATGAAGTGAAAAATAGATAGATAAAATTTTTATCAAACAGTCAATTTTTGATCTGGACAGTCATAGGTCATTTTTAGCCCTACTAGGAAAAATGTCCTGTCACTTTTTGACTCAATTCTGAAGGCATAATTACAATAATATAAAATCTAGTCTAGCCCATTATTTTGGCTCAATTATATTCATGTTAAATGGTCATTTTAATAAAAATCCCAAAATCCCATTTTATGGGACAGTTATAGGTCATTTTGCTTAATTATGATGGCCATTTTAGGTTCATTTTAAGGCCTTTTTCAATGCCAATTGCACCAATGATCACATAATTCCATAGGCCTTAAGCCAACCTTAAAGAAGGACATCCATTTGCCATAAAAATTGCTTGCATGCCAATTTATTAAAACATCACATTTTAGGCCCCATTTAAGGTACATTTCCATGCCTAAAATTAATCCTTTTTTAAAGCCATTTTAAGTTAATTTTAAATTCATTCTTCAATCCTCTCTTTATACTTTAAAAATGTCCATATGTTACTCATTTCATGCCATATACAATATGACACAAATACCATGCCACTGCACACATAAATGCTAATTAAACCGTACTTTATTTCTATGTCCTTTTACCTTGCAAAGCTCTCGGCCACAAGTTCCATTTTGCCTTATACATGCTTTTTATCTCATTCAAACATATTTATGCACACTTAGACATCACACAAACATGCCTATACACCTATTATGCTTTTACCATGCAAATTAAGCTATCATCCCCTTTAAACATGCCTCGGCCACATTACCTACATACACACACACAAGCCTTAATTCACCAAGTTCTTTACCACCACATCACATTCCATCAATGGCAAGCCAAAAACCATTCCTTAAGCCATGTATACATGCCATTCACCTCTTATACTAATCCAAAAACCTCTCAGCCAATAAAGGGACATACATATAAACTCCTAATTCTCACTATCTACACATATATTCTAAGCATATTACATGCCATATACCTTAACTAACATGCCTTAACACCATTACATGCCATATACACACACCCCCACACAAAGCTCTCAACCAAGTAGAGAACTTAACCTTTCATGTATTCTTGTCATCCAAACATCATCCCAAACATTCATTCCACACACCATTAGCCTAATTATACACATAGTTCATCAAAACACACACTAAAACCACCTACTCTACCAATTCCATACAAGTTTTCCAAGCTTCATTCATGGCAAATCAACCACACATGCTTTGAATGGATTAAATTTACTTACCTTACTACCAAGGGGGTTAAAATCCACTTTTCTAACTTGAAGAAAGTCACCAAATCCTCACTTTATGCTTGACTTCCATACACACCACAAGCCTTTCAAAAATTCACCAAAAATCACACACTTATCTAAATCAAATTCCAATCACATAGGTGATCTTAGAATCATCAAATCCCCT
>CANXYI011614162.1:0-13714 GCA_948208565.1 Hura crepitans
ATATATATATATATATATATATATATATATATATATATATATATATATATGTACCTAAGTATATGGAAAATAAAAATTATATGGGTTACAAAGTGTCATCAATAATAACAAAATTCATCGTGTAAATCAATCATGATAAATATATAGATGTATCCCTAAGTTTATGTAAATATTTCCATTACTAAAATAGGAATTCAATAAGGTAACATCTGATAAATATTTTTCGAAATCAAGCTATTCAATCAAAGAAAATCTTTTTACTTGGATCCTTGACAGACATGTCATACAATTTAGGATCACGATAGTCATAAATATTAATTAAATAAAGGTATAGTTACTTTAAAACAAACAAATTCTTTTACTTAAAATTTTTAATAACCCTCATATAAATGTGGTGTGAGGTGCCTAATACCTTCCTTATGCTAGAAATACCCCGAACCCAGAAAGTAGACCAGATCATTCAATGACTAGCTGCACCCTAATTAGCTAGTGGCGACTCACTCTCTCACTTGATAGCCATATTGCACACACCCTGCTAAGCTTTACGCACAGTCAGGGTCAAATCGCGACAATATATAAAAAATAATTTCTAGCGCATAACACTAAAATTGTGTAGGCAGGCTTGTGAGGCTCATAATGGATTTAAAAATGTCCAACATGGTTTGATTTCTCCTTTCAAATACAATATTATGCTATAGTGCATATTGAGGAGTCCACTGAGATAATATATTAGTATATCCTAGATAATTTTGAAACTTATGACTTATGTATTCACCACCTTGATCTGATTAAAGTTCCTTTATATTTTAGTCAAGCTATTTCTCAACTTCATTTTTAAATTCTTTCAACTTTTCAAAGGCTTTAGATTTTTACTTCATTAGGAATACATACCCATATAATGAATAATCATTAATAATTGTTATAAACTAAAGAAACCCACTTATTGCTTGTATGGGTATTGGTCTGCATACATTTGTAAGTGTAAGGCCCAATAAGCTACTAGCATGTTCACCTTTTCAACTAAAAGGTGTTTTGTTATCTTACCAAATAAACAAGATTCACACATTCTATTGATTTAAAATCAAATGAACTTAAGTCACCAGACTTATGTAATTTAGATAGGCACTTCTTATTTATGTGGTTGAGCTAATAGTACCATAAGAAAGATAGCTTTAGATTATCCATCTTCTGTCTCTTTGTATTAGTGTTATAGAGTTCTTTTTGATTTTCAAGTCAAGAATATATATTGCTCTAACATTTGATGCAAAATAATATAAAACATTATCTTTATAAATTAAGCAACCCTTGCTCCAATTGATGAAAATATCAAAATCTTATTCAACAAAACTATACAAAGAAATAATATTCTTATTTAGGAAAGAAACATAAGAAAAATTTTTAAATTCTAATACTAGTGTAGAAGGCAAATACAAATGATATGTTATTATAGCTAATACAACAACTCTTGCTCTATTTGCCACCCTTAGGTCCATATTACTCTTATTTAACATCCTACTACTCTTTAGTCCCTACATATTAGAAACTAAGTGAGAAACAAAGCCATTATCTAATACCCATAAGTGATTATCAATAGTTAAACAAGTATTAATCTCAAATAAGGCATCTCCATTCTTCTCTTTCTTCAAAGACACATGGTAATTCTTATAGTTCTTTTACTAATGGCTGGTCTAATTGCAATGGAAGCAAGTTGTCATAAGGCTAGTCTTTTTAGTAGCAGAAGCAAGTTGTTTGCCACTAACCTTCTTTACCCTACCTTGAGCCTTGGTTGCATCCTTCTTTTTCTTTTCTTAACCTTTTTCTTATAAGTAGAAGAATCAACAACCATTACTGCTTTAGAATTCTTTTTAATAACATCCCTAGTTGTCTTAAGCTTGTTTATCACCTGCTAGATCCTTGTCTAAGTCCTATTCATTTGATAATTAAGCATAAATTATGCTACTATCTAGCAATAATTGAAGGACCAAAACTATGCTTAGACCATGGTCCATTATAAAGCCAAGTGTAGTAAGCCACTTAATGTAGCAATTCATCTTTAGTCTATGTTGCATAATTGAAGTACTTTCAACCATTATGTAGTGGAATAGGATTTTAGAGATTTTATAAGTTTTAGTCTTGCTTTTCTTGTTAAATAGTTCGCATAAGTCAAATGGAATTGTGTGAGTATCCATATGCTCATGATGCTTTTAAAGCTCAAGGGACATAGACGGTAGCACAATACATGTTGCTAAGTCTGAATCTTCAGTATATTCCAAATATGCTAATTGTGCATTAGTAATAGCAGTGTCATTAGGGGTAGGTGGGATACACTTGTCTAATACATAGCCTATGAAGCCAATGTATAAAGATTGGCCCAATCAACTTGTTAGAGTCAAAGGTTAAGCATAAATTAAGGTTTAATGAACTCAGGATACAAAGAATGAATGACTACATTTGAATATTGAGAAACATGTTAGAGCCTGATTGTTTACTTTAATGCATTGTATAAGGCCTTTTATAAAGTCCATATATGCTCTTACAATTTTATTGCAAACCAATAGCCCTCATATTAGTCAAAGATAACCTAATGGTTTTCCAGGTGAGAGAGTACACATTTCTTGTTATGGTCGATCCTTGGGTTATCCCATCAAGCCTAAAATGTAATAAAAATTGTAGGCATCCCATGCCAATTGTATTTTAATGCAATTACTAATAATTAGGTTACCAACTTTTAGTGCTTCTGTATCTCATACACATTTACCTGATCTACCTCTAGACTTATTAACCTTAGGTTTAATTAATAAATTAATGGACTGTCTAAGATGGACTCATCATTACAGTAGTAACATATTCAATGTAATTTGTGCTTAGGTTTACCCAATAACCGAATGCTAAGAATAACTCTAGTTAAAACTAAATTATTTGAAAGCTTGCAAGTTTGAGCAATTATTTTACATGATTTCTTCCAATTTTGTTTCAATAAGGTTGTATACATTAGTATGCTTATGCCAAACATTGCATATTTGGTATGCTCTGCCAGTATAGTCTCATTAAATTAATTATCCAATTAGTGGACTTTTACTATATTGATTTCCTTGTGCCAAAGGAAACCAACTTATGCATAACCCTAGGTACTATACATGAATTACAAATCTAAAAAGAAATAAAAGAACAATTCTTGCCATTTCTTCTTTATCTTTCTTGGTGGGCCTTTTTCTCTATTGCTCCTTATATTTCTTCTTCCTATTCTTAATGTAAATAATTTAATTACATATAAAATAATTTAGAATACCTCACATTACATGTGAGGGGAATTAGATGAAAAGAGAAGTACAAACATAAATGAGACAAATGGCTAGGACACATAGGCCTAATTTCACGAAAATAAAAAATTCATGCAATACAAATTAATCTCGTTGGCCTTTGTACATAACTAGGCATTAAGCCATACATAAACTCTTAAGATGTATTTCTAATGTATCACATGCATTAAACCTTGAAAATTTTGATTACCTTTGATTATTAGAATTATAACACTTAAAAACTAGTTTCAAATCATCAGTTTGCAGCAATAGGATTTTCTTGCCTATTTCATGGAGAATTAATCACATTAATAATGTAATTTAATTATTTAATCCTATTAAAATAATAAATTACATCTCTCCATTTTATAGAGTTCTAATGTCATTAGAATTCTTAGTAATCAAATTACATATAGCAAAAACCACATAAAAACTGAATTTTGTAGGAGGATATAAGGATAAGCTAAAACATATAATTCTAATCTTTATTTGTTAACTCTTATAAAGCACATAGCATCATATGAAATAATATAATCTCATCATTCATGTATTATAACATTCACATCTCATATAGATCATACTCATAATATGCATGCACTTACCTCACTTACCTTATAAGTGGACATATTATGTATTGTTACACGTTAAAAGTCAAACCATATATATAACAGTATCATGCGTATCACTTATTCAAGAAAAATTTTGTATATAATCTGTCACTTTACATGTCCATATCTTAATTATCTTGATTATGAATCAATTAGGTCAAGTTCATATTATCATTTTCTATTTGTTAGATTATTAGCCTAATGTGTAATAGACTCACTAGAGTAGATAATGGGCTGTACGGATGCCTTTGGCTTATGTGGTCATACCCACAATAGAGTTGTATAGTGTCCTCCACATAGACTTGGTGACTGTACCTATATACATATATATAGAATTATATAGTGTCTTCTATTTAGAGCCAGTGGTTATACCCACAATATAGACTTACAAAGTTTATGCAATGATCTCTAACCTTACATAACTACACCCACTAAAAAAGTATGCCATCAAGGCAACAGATAAAAACATGTAGTACTGCTAATCCCTATTGGCATGCCAACTATCCAAATGCTAATGCAAGTCTAGCAATACTTGGGCATTTAAGTTATATATTACTAAGTTCATTTATTGTCTATTCATCAAGGCACAATTAGGCCATCTCATATATCACTTGTATTAGATTTAGTCAAATAGATTCATGTATGCTCAATTATCAAGGAGGCTTGGAAACCTTAAAAACACATAAAACTCAAGTTCATACTTTGGTTATCTCATAACTCTTATTTATAGAGTCTACTTACAGGCTATTCACTTATCATATCATATAGCCATAAGAGATATCACATGTAAAAGCTTGTTTAAACATATATACAATGCTCATTCACATACATAAGGTTTATAGAAATTACAACATGATTTATAGGTAACACAATCACGCTTGTTCACAAGGTATCTCATAAGGAAAATTAATGGCATCACGTATATATCTATCTATGAGCAATTCACAAGATCATTCTTGAAATCACCTCAAAATGATGTTAAAAATATGTGAAAATTATGACAAAATCATGTTAATATTCATTGTAAAATGTTTGTCAAAAGTAACTTTTAAGTGCCATTTTAAAACATGTAATAATCCTTTATAAAAGTTCACATATACTATCTTTGTACACATATTTATATTAAGTTCACTTGCTTGTCTTACAAGATTAAATACCTTTATAGTTACATAAGGACATCATAAAATACTCAAAATATTGGACTCATAATTAAGGTTCATTCACATGCACATGGTACATGAGGTTCAACTTGAATTTCATTAACATCATAGTTTTTAGATCTCAAATTTCAAAGAATATAGACTCACATTCCAAATCATAAAACCCCTTTATAAACTCTTGAAAATATGCCCAAATAAAGGTCAAAAGATGCTTAAAATCATGACAAAAATAGTGTAAGAAATGGTTCAAAATTTCACTAAGAATTAGAAAAGTTATGAAGAAAATACTATGTTGTTGATAGTGGCCAAAATGAGTCACGATTGTAACCCCTTTGTGGGCCACAACTGTGACCCCCTTAAAACTCCATAAGCCTATATTTTTGGCTCAGAAGGGTCACAAGCATGACCAATAGAAGGGTTAAGGCCATGAGGCCTCTTTTTTAGTAGCAAACAATGCAATTTCTTGTGATTTTTGTAGAAAGTTCATACGATTTCAAACCCAAACCATGCAATCTTCAACTCCAATTCAATCATACACATTACAATGAATTCTAAAGCATAATTCTCATCAAATTCCCATTAAATACACTTAAAACAACCCATAATTCATCATCAATTGATAAAAAATATAGAAAATAGAAATTATGAACCCTAATACAAATTTCTATCAAATTAAAGTGAATAACCATGAAATTTTTTATGCATATACCTTGGAAAATAGATAGGGATACAGAGAAAATTGATTCAAGCCTCTATAACATGTTTTCCTCTCACTTTCACCTTAGAGGATTCACCTTATTCTTCCCCTTCACATAGATAGCAGATGAAAATAACCCAAAAATCACAATCTTACTTAAAGGATGATGAAAAGATAAAAAGGGACTAATGATTTTACCATGATGAATTTTTGGTTGCCAAAAGAATTAAAAGAATAGGTTGAGAGTGAATAGAGGGGGAGGAAAATGAAGAACATCATTTCTTTTCTTCCTTTCTCTCTTTTTAGTTTACTATTTATACCCTCAAGCAAAGGGTTAAGATTAAATCATGACTTTTTCATCCGATGGCTCAAATTTATTAAAATAAGAATATCACAATAATCTTTATGAAAAAAACACATATCACATATGGCTCTTTTCATCAAACTTGTAAAATTACCATTTTGGTCCCTAAAACCAAAGAGTAACTTCTAAGCCTAAAATCGGGGTGTTAAAATTCTTCCCCTCTTATGTAATTTTGTCCTCAAAATTACTTGAAACAAACAATTGTGGATACTGCTATCGCATCACTTTTTCTCGTTTTTAAGTCGCCTCTTCTATTTTGTTATTTCTCTATAAAACTTTGACTAAAGGAATATGCTTATTCCTTAACTCCTTTACTTCTCTAGCCAAAATCTGAATAGGTTCTTCTTCATAAGACATGTCTAACTAAATCTTAACATCTTAAACTGATATAACATGTGATTGATCTGATTAGTATCTTCTAAGCATAGAGACATGGAAAATATTGTCTATCTTTTCCAACTAGGGAGGTAAGGCTAATATATAGGCTATCAGACATACATGTTCAATGATATCATATGGGCCGATAAACCTAGGACTAAGATTACCTTTCCTACCAAAATGAAAAACCTTCTTCCATGGTGATACTTTCAAAAACACCTTATCTCCTACTTTATACTCCATGTCCTTCCTTTTCATATCTGCATAAGACTTCTATCGATAAGGGGCAATCTTTAGATTGTCTTTTATAACTTTAATCCTATCCTCAGCATTACAAATTAAATATAGACCGAAAACTTTATCTTTGCTCGGTTCTATCTACCATAGAGGTGTATAGCATCTTCTACCATATAGAGCTTCATATAGGGCCATTTTGATACTTGCTTGATGGCTGTTATTGTAAGCAAACTCTATCAAAGGTAAGTATCTATCCTAACTACCTTCGAACTCAAGAACACACCCATGTAGCCTATCTTTAAGAACTTGAATAATCTTCTCAGATTGTCCATCTGTATACAGATGGAATGTTGTACTAAAACTCAACTTCGTGCTTAGCACTTTATGTAGCTTTCTCCAACACCTAGAGGTAAACCTCAAGTCTCTACCTGAGACTATAGACTTAAGAACTCTATGTAACTTGACTATTTCTTGAATATACATATTAACTAACTTTTCTAAGGAATAGTCTGATTTGATAGGTAAGAAATGAATTGACTTTGTTAATTGATCTATAATTACCCATACCACATCGTGTCTCTTTTGAGACAAAGGTAACCTAATGACAAAGTCCATAGTTATTCAATCCCACTTCTACTCAAGTATAGCTTAAGGTTGTAACAAACTTAATGGTATTTGATGATTTGTTTTCAATTGTTAACAAGTCAAACATGTTGTCATATACTTCGTAATGTCCCTTTTCATACTAGACCACTAATATTACGCCTTTAAATTTTGGTACATTTTGGTACTTCCTAGATGTATAGCTTAAGAACTCTTATGTGCTTCATCAAAAATCAAACGCTTAAGTTCCTTGTCTTCAAGTACACAAAACCTACCTCGAAAGTACATATGACCATCTTTCAACTCATGGTCACCTTGCTTCCCCTCATAAACTTGTCTTATAATCTCTTTTAGCTTCTTATCACTTCTTTGTCCTTCACATGCTTGTTAAATCAAGTTGGGCCTTACTCTCATCTCAGCTAAGATTGCTCTATTATGTTTCAACTCTAAAAGGACATCCAAAGCACTTAGTGTTGTTATTGACTTTTTACTCAAGACATCTTCCACCACATTAGCTTTGCTTGGATGATAGTCAATGACACAATCATAGTCCTTAAGTAGTTCTATCCATCTCCTTTGCCTCAAATTTTGTTCCTTCTGTGTGGGAAGATATTTGAGACTCTTATGATCTGTGTAAATGAAACATCTCTCTCTATAGAGATAATGCCTCTAAATCATTAAGGTGAAGACAATAGCAGCCAACTCAAGATCATGAGTAGGGTAGTTCTTTTCATGAGGCTTCAATTGCCTTGATGCATAAGCTATTACATTACCCTCTTGCATAAGCACACATCCCAAACTATTATGAGATGTATCACTATATAACACATAATCTTTTCGTAAAATTGGTTATATAAGGATTACAGCTTCAGTAAGGATGCTCTTCAACTTATCAAAACTCTCTTGACACTTCTTAGACCACATATACTTGACATTCTTCAATAAAAGTTTTGTTAACAGAGAGGCTATTATAGAAAACCCCTTTTTAAAAACTATCAGCAATATCCTGCCAAGCCTTGGAAACTTCTGACCTCTATCACATTCATAGGTGGCTTTCATTCTACTATAGCTGCAATCTTTTTAGGATTAACTTTTATCCTATTAGCAAAAACAATATAGCCCAAAAATGCTAGTTCTTTAAGTTAAAATTTGCACTTATTGAATTTGGCATTCAACTATTTCTGTCTCAACAACTTTAGTGTAAGTCTTAGATGCTCATTATGTTATTCTTTGGTCTTGGAATAAATCAATATATCATCTATGAACATTACTACAAATCATTCTAAAAAAAGGATGGAAAACTCGATTTATAAGGCCCATAAATTCTGCTGGTGCATTGATTAAACCAGAAGGCATTACAAGGAATTTGTAGTGCCCATATCTAGTTTTAAAAGCTATCTTGTGCACATCAACATCCTTAACTTTCAATTGATAATAGCCTCATCTCATATCTATCTTTGAAAATACTCCTACTCCCTTAAGGTGATAAAATAAGTCATCAATCCTTGGGAGAGGGTGCTTATTTTTCATAGTCAACTTATTCAATTGTTTGTAGTTGATACAAAACCTCATAGACCTATCCTTCTTATTCACAAAGAGCATTAATGCACCTTATAAGGAAACAGTTGGGTGAATATAACCCTTGTCTAGCAACTCTTGTAATTGCACTTTTAATTCTTTTAGCTCTATTAGTGCCATCATGTATGGTGCAATAGACATAGGTGTCACACTTGGCACTAACTCAATGCTAAACTGAACTTCTCTTTTTGGTGGCAAACCTGATAAATCATTATGAAATACATCCTAAAAATTCTCTGACTATAGGTATACCCTAAAGTTTAGCCACTATCTTTTTAGAATCGCTCACATGAGCTAGATATGCTTAGCAGCCACTTCTTATCATCTTTCTAGCTGCAATGGCCAATACAACATTAGAGAGAAAATATTATCTTTCTCCCACAATCATTACTTCCTCTTCTTCTGATGTTTTAGAAATAATCCTCTTAAACTTGCAGTCCATTATCACTTCATGATTGGATAACCAATCCATTCCAAAAATAACATCAAATTCATAAGATCTGTTGGAAACTCATATCCTTGATGGCTCATAAGATAGTCTTTGAATACCTTATCAACAATCACATTATTCCCCAAATGATTAGTGACTAACACTTTATGTTTAGTTAGTTCACTTTTCAAGTTCCAATCATGTAATGATGTGTTGCAAATATATGAATGTGTAGATCTAAGATCTACCAATACATGTAAAATAATGTTAAAGATAAAAAATGTACCAATTATCACATTCAATGCATCCTCTTCTTCTCTGGCTTTAATGGCATAAGTGCAAGCAAGAGCACATGCCTCTAGTCTATGCACAATCACAAAAGTAGCTTTCTTCACACCTCTTTAATTATCTTTCATCTTAGATCTTCTAGTATCTATAGGAGTTGTCTTGACCTCTCTATGCTGTTCACTAGCTTTTTGTAATTGAGGGCAATCCTTGATCCTATAGCTTATTACTCCACATCTAAAACAAGCTCCAGATATCTTATAGTACGTGCTACTATGTTACTTGCCACAATGCTCATAGGTATGAGCAATGGTATGTCTAGCAGCTGAACCTAAAGCATTCACCACCGATGTTACCCTTTGGTTGCCTTTATTATGGCTAGGATTTTTCACATATGATCCTTGCATAACTGAGCCCCTATGCTTCTTGTTAGTAGCATAAGAGGTATTGCCTTATCCTTAGCTTCTCTTGCTTTGACCTTGGTTCTTCCTTTTCTAATCTTGTTCATAAATGTCCTCCAATTCTATGGCAATAGACACTAACCAAAAAAAATCCCAAATTCTGCTGGGGGCCACACCATACTTAATATGAGCATTTAACCCATCTTGAAATTGACTATATCTTGCCACCTCATTTGAGAACATGTCCTCAACATATCTCATCAATCTCAAGAATTCCTTCTCATATTCAAAAACAAATATTTGTCATTGCCTTAGGTTTATGAACTTTCGATGTCTAGCTTTCTTAAATGTTTCATTGAGATAGCACTTCTAGAATTCCTCTTAAAAGAACTGCCAGGTAAACACCTTAGCTAGTTTCCCTCTAGTCAAGGACTTCCACCAGTTAAGGCTTCTCCCTACAAAAGAGGCTTCACACATATCAAGCTCTTCTCATCGGTGTAGCAATTTATTCTAAGATCTTGGCTATCTTCACTAGCTAAAATTCTATAATGGATGAATCTTTTTCCTTAATGCCTTTAAATTCCTTGCCCTTGGTCGTTTATAGCCTTTCCACTACATTCCTCTTTCTTAACTTTAGGAGAGGTATAAGTGGCTAGGGCTGTGGCATATTAGCAGTAGCTTACCTCAAAAGCTGGATCAACTCTGGTAGTATAGCTTGTTGCCTTTGAGCCTATAGTGTAGGTGGTAGAGAAGCAGATGTAAGCTATTTTTCCAAATTACCTACACTTGGGGGAGCATAGCTCTTAGCCTTTTCTTTGATAGCTTGGTGTGAATTATATGACTTCTTAGATCTATAACTAATGGATAGTAATTTACATTAGTGGATCGTAACTTATACATGTAATGCCATGTTATTTTTGTGAACAATTTTTCACACACATATGCAAAAAAGTGCATAATGGAAACAAATTTCATAGATCTAGAATCGCCTAAACTGAGGCTCTAATACCATTACAATTGTGATGCCCCTCCATCGGGTGACTAGAACCATCGAATGGAGGGGTGTCACATGCCATGCTATAGCACCTGAACTGATTGCATAATTTTTGAAACTTTTATATAAAGCTTAAGACATGTCACATTCACATCTTAGATCAGCATTTATAAGAACATAAATAAATCATTAGTTAAATGAAAAATTATTCATCATAGAATATCGAAAAGGCCTCACATAATTTGGGCCAAAGAAAACCTTTATTACAAGCTTTCAAATGAATGTATTAAAAAGAAGAAGAATAAGAATTCAGGTTTTAGAATGAAAGTTAAAACATGAAATGCATAAATGCTAGTAGCTGCTAATCCCCACTTGCAATGCTTTCTCTGTTAGACTCAAAAATCAAACTATACATGGAAAAACCTACACACTAAGCAAAAACCAACATGTTAAGCAAAAATTTCTTCATGGTACATAAACTAACATGGTTACCACTAAACACACAAAAGCACATAGCATCATATGAAATCATATAATCTCATCTTTCATGTACTATAGCATTCACATCTCATATAGATCATACTCATAATATGCATATACTTACCTCACTTACCTTGTGGGTAGACATATTATATGCTGTTACACGTTAAAAGTCAAAACATATATATAATACTATCATATGTATCACTTATTCATAAAAAATTTGGTATATAATCTATCACTTTACATGTCCATGTCTTAATTATCTTGATTACGAATCACTTAGGCCACATTCACATTATCATTATTTATTTGTCAAATTCTTAACCTAATGTACAATAAACTTACAAGACTAGATAATAGGCTGTACGAATGCCTCTGGCTTACATGGCTGCACCCACAATAGAGTTATATAGTGTCCTCCATATGGAATCGATGGCTATACCCACATACACATATACAAAATTGTACAGTGTCCTCTATTTAGACCTAGTGGTGTACCCACAAATACAAACTTATAGAGTTTGTATAGTGGTTCACCATCGAGGTAATAGACAAAAACATACAGCACTACAAATCTATATTGGCATGCCAACTATCCGAATGGTAAAGTAATTCTAGCAATACATAAGGCATTTAAGTAATATATTATTAAGTTCAATTATTTTTTTATTCATCATGCCATAATTAGGCTATCTCATATATCACTTGCATTAGATTTAATCATATAGATTTCATATATGCTCATTTATCAAGGAGGCTTGGAAACCTCAAGAACACATAACACTTATGTCTATACATTGGTTTTCTCATAACTCATGTTTATATAGTCCACTTACAAGTTATTCACTTATCATTTCATATAGCCATGAGGGATATCACATGCAAAACCATGTTTAAACCTATATATAAAGCTTATTCACTTACACAAGGTTCATAGAAATTACAACATGATTTATAGGTAATATAATGATGTTTGTTCATAAAGTATCTCATAAAAACAATTAATGGCATCATGTATATTTGTATATATGAGCAATTAACAAGATCGTCCTTGAAATCACCCAAAATGATGTAAAAAATATGTCAAAATCATATTAATATTCCTTGTAAAATGTTTATCAACGGTTCCTTATAAACACCCTTTCAAAACATATAGCAATCCTTTAGAAAAGCTCACATATGCTATCTTTATACACATATCTATCTTTGTTCACATATGATGAGTTCACTTGCTTGTCTAACAAGATTACATTCCTTTATAGTTACATGAGGACATCATCAAATACTCAAAATATTGGACTTATAATCAAGGTTCATTCACATGCACATTATACATGAGGTTCAACTTGAATTTCATTAATATCATAGTGCTTTAGACCTTATGTTTCAAAGAATATAGACTCACATTCCAAGTCCTAAAACCCTTTAATAAAATCTTGAAAATATGCCCAAATAATGGTCTAAAGATGCTTAAAATCATGACAAAATGGTGTTACAAATGGTTTGAAATTTCGTTAAGAATTGAAGAAGTTATGAAGAAAATACTATATTGTTATTAGTGGTAAAAATAGGTCACAGGCGTGACCTCCTTAAAACTCTAGAAGCCTATTTTCATATAGAGAGGTCACCGGCGTGACCTACAAAAGGTCACAACCATTAGGCCTATTTTTCAATATCAATCAATGCGAATTCTTGCAGAAAATTCATCTGATTTCAAACCCAACCTATGCAATCTTCAACACCAATTTAATCATACATATTACCATGAATTATAGAGCATAATTCTCATCAAATGCACATCAAATACACTCATATCAACCCATAATTCTTTATCAATTGATCAAAAATGTAGAAAATAGAAATTATGAACCCTAATACATATTTCTATGAAATTAAAGCTAATAACCATGAAATTGTTTATGCACATACACTAGAAATCACATAAGGATGTAGAGAAAATTGATTCAAGCCTCTAAAACATGTTTTCCTCTCACTTTCACCTTAGAAGATTCACCTCTTCTTCCTTTTCACATGGACAGTAGAAGAAAACAACCCAAAAATCATAATCTTAAGCAAAAGATGATGAAAAGATAAAAAAGGATTAAAGATTTTACCTTGGTGAATTTTTGCTTACCAAAGGAATTGAGAGAATATGTTGAGAGTGAACAAAGGGAGAGGAAGATGAAGAACATTATTT
>CANXYI011614252.1:0-13704 GCA_948208565.1 Hura crepitans
AAATCTATTCATGCATTGCCATTATTTATAATGCTTGAAACATGCATATCATTATGCATCTAATTGGAATAGTAATCATGCATCATTACGAACCCCTTTATTTTATAATTACCTTTCATCTAAATTCAATTCAATCCAAGAAGTGGACAACCATGTCTAGAGATGAATACATAATCAAGACCATGCTGATTAAGATCCACCAAGATATAGAGAAGATGATGATGGCCATGATTAAGGCATTATGAGTAAATGATAGAAAAGGTCAGACATTAGCTCCAAACTAAAAAAAAGTGGTCGATGAGATGGACTACCAAATGTCTGATGAAGAGATTCCATATGTCAAACATAAGTATAATAGTGTTCCACCACCCAAGTATACTAATAAAGATTCTCTTAAAGAATTGAATGAAAAGATGGAGGCCATGAGATGCCATGTGACTAGGGTTTTGGATAATTAGTTTGAAGTCAGACCAAGCAATGGCTCACAAGTTCATGATGTTAAATTGGAGCAAGTTTGATGGTATTTTTGACCTAAGGACTCATTTAAAGTAATAAGTAGTAACTATAAGGCCCGTCTCTCAAAAGCACAAATAGTAAACTTGTTCAATTTGTATCTAACTAGGCAAGCCTTAAATTGGTAACACAACTTAGAAAAGAAGGTAAAGGTGAACTAGTAAGATTTGACCCCTATGTTTAACAAGCAATACTCAAGTAATGCAACTATTATGGTAACCCTCATAGATTTGGAGCTAGTGTGCCAAAAATTAAATGAGTCATTTTTTTATTACTTAGATCGATATAGAGTCAAGGTGTTGAAAATATAGAACAAACTTAAGGACATTAACCATATCAAAATGTTCACTAGAAATGTTAATAATTACATGAATGCTGAGATCACTTCTAAAGGCATCACTATATGGAAATAGCTCAAAGACATAGCCATTAATACGGAGACACCTTTTAGAATAAAAGATTCAAAAAGAATAAAGATGCTAGAAACAATAATGCTGATAATAGCTTAGGTTAAACTATAGATGTGAACATTGTCAACATTTGTTGCATCTTTAAGTTGGGTAAACCTATCTCAAGGTACTTAAACAAGCCCATCAAGGAAGGGAAGCTCTAATGTCTGCCATACTAGTCTCTAACTATGCCATTATCAACTAAACATAAGCACTATGTGTATTGTGCCTATAATCAAAAAATAGGTCATCTCATTGATAACTGCAAAAATCTTTACCATGCCATTCAAAATCTCATTGATGATAAGTAAATACCTAATTTGAAAATTCAAGCATCACTAGCTGATTTTTTTTCTAATAGTGATTTTAATTTCGAATTTTAGTACTTTTTTTACTCAAACCTATTTCTAATGAAAACAATGAATTTGTTTATTTATAGGATTCCTTTCTTAAGGGCAGCATGCATGATAATGATCTTTGCAAATAATTTTTGGCATTTAAACTAATACATTTAACCTAAAAAAAGATTTGTCAGTACAATCCACATACACCAGCATAAGCAATTCCAAATTTTCAAGAAGTGGCTCATAATTTATAAATATGCAAGGTTCGATCTTTCTTTGTAAGTGCATAAGAAATATCCCTAATGGTGAGATGAGAAAGTAGAAAATAAAAAATAAAAAGAACTTGAGGGTAATTAAACCCAAGTGAAAGCCATCACACTATAACACCTATTCATGAATGCTCCATATCTACCTCTTATACATTTATTTTCTTTGACCCTAAAAGCTTTTATAGGAACCATTTTAAACATTAAATGTTTTAACTCCTTCTTCTAGTTCCCTTTTCATTCAAGCTCTAAAAAGATAAAAAAAATCCATCATTCTTCAGAAAACCCAAAAGATCAATCTTAAACCACTAATGTTCACTTCCTTCAACCATTGTTATGCTCCTCATTTTGGTTCTTTTTAATTCGAGCTCTAAATAGTTAAAAAATCTATCATTCTTCAAAAAGCCTAAAAATTCAATCTTGAACCACTAAAGTTTACTTCCTTCAACCATAGTTAAACTCCTCTTTCTAATCCCTTTTCATTCGAGCTCTAAAAAGTTCAAAATCCATAGATCTTCAAAAAGCCCAAAAGATCAATCTTGAACCACAACATTCACTTCCTTTAACCATGATTGCCCTTATTCATCCATAAATAAATACCTTAGGCCAATTAACCAAGATCATGAGCCTAGGCAAAAGTTAGGGAAACTTAAGAGAAAATATTTAGTTAAAAAATCTTTTGATTGGCTAGTTATGAACTACAAAATTAAATCCAGTCAAACCAAAACAACCATAAGTTTCAAGCACAAAAATGTGGATGATGTAAAAAAAGAAAAGAAAAAAGAAAAAAATTATGCCAAGTTAAACAAATAATATTATGATACCAAAAATGCTATGTTCTAATCATCATTGTGCAAATTACCATATAGAGAGAAGTGTTTTACAAGTAAGCAAATTCTATCATTGTACTAACTTTTAAAAGCATCAAGATCAAGGTCACATAAAAAAAAGTCCGGTAGTGATAAAACTTTTTTAGTAAGAGCATTAGGCAAAGGTTATGGAATAACCCGCTAGTGTGAAAACCTTCCTTAGGAGGCACATTAGAAAAGTTAGAGCAAAATAAAATCCCCTAGCTAAGGATCTTTTAATCTTCCAATGACCTATGCTATAATCAATTCAAATTGTTTGGCAAACTATCCAAAGAAGTCAATGACTTAGAGGTAAAACAACTAGAATCCTCCTCCTTATCCTTTCATAAAATGATTAATTCAGCAAAATAGGTGAGTCATCCAAAAACCTCCTACGAAATCTCTCTACAAAGATGGATCAATGATTAGTATAGATCATATGCACTGCATGACACATTATGTCACCATAGACTCATACATCATCCATAGATTAGATACATAACTTGCATTAGCACATTTATTAGGTACAACATGCACCTTCATTATTTTTTCATCATTCATTTATAAATTCATCTAGAAAAGTTAAGAACAAACATTTTGTGACACCCCTCACCTAACCTATTCATAGATCTAAATAAGGGATGGCACACAACCAAAACATAACATCCATAGTACCATTATACTTAAAAAAAATTGTTTTAACAAAGACCTCATACTCATTAATACAATGCGCTAAGCTTTTTGTAGCTTATTGGTGTATCCTTAACATGTGGCTTAATCATACATATACATGTATCATATGTAAGAATAATCCATTATTGTTCATAAATTAGTTATATCAGATATTAGAAGATAAGGACATGTTTTCCTTAGAAAAGCAAATACATATGCACGGTGTATTCTAAACATAATATAAAGTTTCAATTAATAGATACATGCATTTTTTTATTTATAGAGGTTAATCTTACATGCAATGTCATTTAACATACGTATAGCATTCAAGTATATCTTATAATCCCTATTATTTATTTGTGCAATTTTCTTGCTAATGAGTTGATATCGTATATCTCATAATCTTCAAACTATTTACAATACTCAAAATATAATGGACATACATACTTGCATTAAGTCATAAAGCCCAGTACATAAGTTGTGAATCTTCTAACACTTAAGCATTTATTAAGAGTACATGTATATTCATTTTTATACTCAATTTCTCATAATTACAAAGCATACTAGCATTTAACATAAATATAGAATATTCCTTCTTATTTCTTCCTAATAATATTCATACACATTTCATTGTTAAAACATATGTTAACTTCATTTACAACATACATTGCTTATTTTATATTCACATATAAACTAACACCTATCACAAACCATATTTCTTATCATGTCTATTTATAGGTTATAGTATGCACAAACATTGTACTCAATATTCCCATGATCATGTATATCTATATTCAGTTATACAACCCACTATCATAAACATATGTAATTCATGCTATCATCACATGCTTAGTAAACATCATTTCCTTATGTTTAAGTATAGCTTATTGGTCATATTCTATCAAGCTATCTATTTAGTTTTTGCCTATAATTAATAGATATTATCCAATACTAGAAAATGAGATACCAAGCCACCAAGGCTTCATTTGAACCATAGAGGTCTCATTTGGACGATTAGTTTTCTCTCACTCGAAGGTCATAAATTCAAACCTAAAGGTCTCATCCAACTTGAAGGTCATAAATCTAGACCCAAACATCTCATCCAACATACTGAGGTACCTTAGCAACTGCTAAACTCTTTAGCTGACCGGCTAACTTAAGTTGTTTACTTTCATATGGTCTATCACTATTCTCTAATTAAGTTTCACATACTTAACAATATTTTTATCCAATTTCAAATTCATTTGGCCAACAAATGACCAAGGGTAACTATCATTATTTTCTTTATCATAATGTATATATAAATGGATTCATTTCATGCATCATACACCTAATCATTAATACATTTAATTTGAGCTTTAAATTACATGTTCATACCAATTTATGTGTCTTATCCAATGGATGCTTTAACATTATCACATATACTTTCTTAGGCTATTCGACCATGTTTCATAAAAATATGATAATCATGCACTCACATTAGGCTATTCAGCCATATAACAACCACATCCATACCATTATAATTTCCATATTCAATTTGACACATGATGTCATATATCTAAGTTCCATCATATTACATGCTCATTCTAACATAAGCTTTACTTCCATAACTTATCCACACATACAATATACATGCATAATTTATCAAGAATAAAATCACACATGTACCCTTTATCCTTGCACTTTAAAGCTTTTGACCACACAATCTAATTCTTTTCCATTATTACCATTTTAATCTTATAGATCCCATTACCTCAATTTCATGTTTTTAAATACTCGAGCACACTTTACACATCAATACCTGTAACATAACTCAAAGGATACTATACTACCCTTGAAATCAAGTGTCACACCTTTAATCAATTTTCAGAGAAACACGATAAGAGCATGAACTTCCCCTAAGGTCACCCATCCTAGGATTTCCCTAAGGTTCATTCGTTTAACTTTTATTAATTTATTCTATTTCCTTTTTTACTTTTAAAACTTTTCCGTCATTTCTTTATTTCTATTTCATATTAGTTATAAAATAGTGAGAAAACCTTTCGTTTTATCAGAAATCATTTTTACAAAAAATTGGATAGCATAATGGCTGTCTCGATTAAAATCCAAAAATTTCCTGCAGAGAAAAACACTTCTATATAATTCAATCAACATTTCTCCACTTTGAACCCTTCTAGTCCTCCAATCTCATTATTCATCATATTCACATATACACAATCAATATATAAAATTAACACTCAATATCACAGGGTCTCTGACCCATCATCTTCAGAATAACATAGATAAAACAACAATGATATTATTCACAAACATACAGTCATTTTTGAGTCTTTATTTACATTTATACAACATCTTCATTCATTACAATTCTATATCCTCTACCCATTTTCTAACTATACATGAGTACATATTCTTATTTATAGATAAAATATAGACAGAGAAATTATACCCCAGACTTTCCCTTCCGCTATAGAGGCTTGACACTTCTTAAACTATCCCTATCTTTTACCTACGCATTGAAACACCGATACATTAAGTACAACTCTTTGGTGAATTTTTGAATAAAATAGATGCACGTTTTCATACTCATACAGATATTTAAGAAATTACAGTCATCTTCAGTAGTTCATTCTTACATAACAAGCATTTATAGTAATTGAACATTCTTTGACAGGCAATTATAGCAATGGCAATTGTCATGTCAATTTTTTTTAATTTACACATTTCAATTATAGTCATTTCATATCATGTTTTCATTTATCATAAATCATTTATAATGCCAAGTTTCCATTTTATTTCATTTCATCCATAGTAATTCATTATCATTCATCAAGCAATTATAGTAGTTCATATCATTTTATAGTCAAATACAATCACATCATATACCACATCATATTTTTCATTCTCCTATGTCATTTATGGTCATTTTATCTCAATTTTTCATTATAGTCTATATTATCATTTCAAGCCAAGTATTTATTTCATTTATCATTTATCTCATCACAATTATTTTAATTATTAGGCCCATATCGATATACTACACTAAAGCACACTAGATAATGGAATTCTAGGTGTGTAGTGGTCTGTATTTTAGACCGTATATTGTAGCTACACCGATATATTTATGTCTCATACAGTGCAGTGGTTCCATCAACCTTATAAAATGAACCAAAATGCTACTGCACCAACCACATATCATAATAAAAGTGTTATTGATCTAATTAATCAAACCTAGTAGTTGCTTTATTCCTAGTTGACTAGTCAACCCATCCATTAGGTGTCTAACTATATGGGCCATATGTCTATTTTTATTTTTCATTCAGCTTTAGATCATTTTACATTTTTCAAACTCACTTTTCATCATTTTTTTTCTTTATAATGTCATCCAAGTGATTTATATAATCATTGGTCATGTCATTTCCCTTGGTTTCCCACTAAGTTTCCATCATATTACCATTTTATTTTCTTATCATCATAAGTCATAATCCATGAGGTTCATTGAACATCTTAATGTGCCTTAAATTTCACAATACACTTTTAAGTCACAAGTTGCTATTTCTTTTATTCTTCGCTTTTTTTTCTTTAATAGCCTTCTTACTCATCATTTCTTTAGAATATAATGTCATTTTCATGCACAACTGGCCATTTCACATGCACACATTCTTAATATATGTTTCGACCATATTATGTTTCTTAATATCCACTTTGATTTCAATCTATTTACCACAATTCCATATATCCTTTATCACTTTCATCACTATATCATTCATTTACAAGCTTGACTATTCACTATTAATACATACATGCCATAAACATCATTCGGCCATTCAAGGTCCCATATCATCCATATTCATTTCAATTATTTTAACACCTTTTTATTACTTTTACATATACATACATGATATTCATTAATTTTCTCATATCATTACATATATTTACATGCATGAACATTTATTATTCACATATGCATTTTACATACATCGTTCAGCCCTTCCTTGACCAATATCATACAATTTCAATTTCCATCATCTTATCGCATTTTCGTCTTTCATACATACATTTATACTAAATACATCAAATACATCATACAAGTACCTACATTTCTATAACAAGGTCATGCTATTTCACACCAAATTCCTATACACATATAAATAAATATATTTAAATGCAAATTCATATAAATGCTCCTATTTACACCTTATAATGGGCATAATCCTTTATACAAATTTTTTATATCATAAGAAATGTTTCACCACATTTTACTCCATTTCATCAAACATATCTCTAACTCCATTTTCTTTTCAATATCATACCATTGACACTCACATGTGCTCATTACAAATACACGCATACAATACGATGTTTTTGACTACTTCCTTCAACTCACATTTCATATTCATTTTTATACCTTTTTATCACACTTTTATATTAAAATCATACTAATTACTCATTTAGGTGATCAATATACATATATATACTTAACATAGACCATTCAACCTATACATGTTTATCACCATACATTTCTCATTTCATACTTTTAACTGCATTTCCTCACTTTATATATACACATATATTATGCACACAAATTATTACATTCAATTATATGTTTTTACATACATAGATGTTCATTCACATATAGCACATATGCCATTTGGCCACAATTGGCCAACTTCATTCTTTTTCAATTCTTACCATTTCTCGACACATTTATCATTTATACTCATTTTTACACCAAAACATCAATCATACTAAACAAATACATCCATTCTTGTGGCATATTAACATTTCCATACAAGTATTCATACCATTTTTCATACAAATGTTACATGTATATGTTTAATTCAAATTCACTTACTACAAATAGACAATTCACCACTTTTTAATGCTCACTTTAGCCTTATTTCTCTTTATCCCTTTCTTTTCCTACATACACATTTCTCAATTTTAGAAAATTCCTCAAAATTCAATTTTAACTCCAAATTGAAATCTAATTACACATAGAGTCTTAGAATAATCTCTAGTTTCCATAACTAAAAAAAATCAATTTTTGAAAACTTACTATTCATGGTGGCACTATTCATCAAGTTGTAAATTCTCTCTCCCTAAGCTTTCTTTTGATGAAATTCCACTTCTAGTTACTTATTTAGGTTATAAAGGGAATTTTAGAGGTATTAATTGGTGGATTTAGTGGAGAAATGGTGAATTTATGAAAGAGGAAAATTGAAAAAATGTGATGACCATTTTTAAGGAAAATGGCTACCGTTTCTTAGGAATTAAAGAAGATGATGGGGGCATTTGGTCTATATGGACTCACCCACACCAAATCACCATTTTATGTAAGTGGCCTGTGGACCCCGTTCTCTTATTCCTCGATTTTCATGCCTCGATAAGCTCGATTTTGCATCAAACTTTAAAAATTCATTGCTATTGTTCTAAACCTCTAAAAATATTGATCTTGGTGTCAAAATTCTTTATTTAATCCAATTAAAGGGCACATAAATTTTTGTGTCAGAATTTCATAGTCAACTCGGGTCTTTATTCACTTGTAAAATCTAAAAATTTTGAATAAGTAGTAAATGACCTCCAAATATTAAAATTCTTTTCCTATAGACTCATTGGAATTTTTGACCTTTAAGGTATGTTATTTTCTAGTCTGTCTGGTATATACTAGACCAATCTTGAGCCAAACCCATTTTATGTCACTATTCACTTCCTTATGGTCTATTATGATTTATTGGTTCTGCTAAGTCTTTTAATTAATTTGGTTTTAGCATTTTCTACCTCATCAAAATTTTATGACCAGTACTACCCTTTTCTGGCCTTTATATAGTACCCCACACCTCTAGGAACACTATTTATGCCTCAAAAAGTATTGTTCATGAAACTGTGTTTCACGAGTGCTACATTCTTCCCCTCTTAACTAAATTTCATCCTCGAAATTACCTATGGAAAATAGGTGGGGATATTGCACTTTCACTTGTTACTCATTCTCCCATGTTGTTTCCTTTATATCATGATGCTTCTAAAGTACTTTTACTATTGGTATTGTCTTATCCCTTAACTGCTTGACTTCTTTTACTAGAATCTGCACTGGTTCTACTTCATAAGTCAAGTCTACCTATACTGGCACTTCTTTTGATCAATGGCGATCCCATGATAAAGTCTATGGTAATATTTTCCCATTTCCACTCTAGAATTGCTATCAGATGCAACAATCCAAATGGAACTTGATGTTCAGCCTTTACCTACTGACATATCAACCTCTTGATATGTATTCTACTACATCTTTCTTTATTCCTAACCACTAGTAGTATAGTCTCAAATTCAAGTACATTTTGGTTCTTCCTAGATACATAACATATGAGGAATTATATGCTTCTTGCAATATCTGCTTTCTCAGTTCATTCACATCTGGAACACACAATCTATCTTGATAGTACAGATAATCATCTTCTTTTATCTCAAAGCCGGTGGTTTTACCCTCTTTAACTTTATTCATCAACTTCTTAAGCTGCTTATCATGTTTCTATACTTCTTTCACTTGCTGTCAAAAATCAGGTCTCAACTACAATTTTGCTAGCATTGTATCATCTGGAGTGTATTCAACTCGAGCATTCATAAATTTCATTACAGCTACCTCTAAATCATATGTCAGGTAATTTTGTTCATACAGCTTCAATTGCCTTAAAGCATAGGCTATCACTTTTTCATCTTGCATTAACACATAACCAAGTCTGTTGTGCAAAGCATCACTGTAAATCACAAAATCTTTTCCTTGCTCAGACTATGTAAGAATAGGCACTTCTACCAACATTGCCTTAAGCTTTTGAAAACTTACCTAGCACTTGTCATCTTAGACAAATTTTATATCCTTTCTCAACAATTTTGTGAGTGCCATTGCTATAATCGAAAATCCTTTCACAGATCTTCTATATTATTTAGCCAATCCCATAGTTTCCTAGGATCTTTGTCATATTTCTAGGTAGTTTCCACTTTATTACTGCTTGTACTTTACTTAGATCAACTCTTATTTTGTGTGCATCTATAAATGTCACTTTTTCTTAGTCTGTCTCACCTAAATTTAGGACATCCTTACTTTATTTCTCTAAATATTATTTTATCAACAAGATAGTTACTATTATTATTGTACCTCATTAATTCCCTTAGCAGGAGGGCTGTTTATATATATATGATTGAGTTATGGTCATACATATGCAATGACAAATGTGATATATGTGGAATGATGAGAGTATATAAAATGCCAAAATGCAATTTCATGATAACAAATGCATAACCCAGCCCTAATGTCTCATGCATTGTCAATGAAAAGAAACATAATAGCCCATCTCCTTAGAGACATTAATAGATATTTGGAAGTATTATCTCTTTTAGTTTTAGTAATTCTCTTTTTCCTTTTATATATTTTTCTCCCTTTTTACTCACCGTTGTACTTATTTATGTCATCATTATTCTTAGTTATGTCCTCTCTTTTCTATTTAGTCTTATCCCCTTAAAAATCTTTAGTTCTCTTTATTCCTTCTACTAATTTTTACTTTATCCTTTAATACTTCATGTAGCATTAGTTCTCAATACCTTATAATCATTCGTAATTTCTCCAAACTATTCTTTTCTTTTCCCTTGAAGATGATACTCATTATTCATAATCCAATATTTCAATATCAATATATCCTTTCTATTTATGGATATACCAATACAAAGTCTTAGTGAAGGATTTTTTGTATTAACAACATAAGCAGGATAAGCCTCACATCCCTTCTAGATAAGGCATCTTGCTGCTACAACTGAAATAAGATTAGGTAGAGAATCACTCTAGACAAGAATTACTACTTCACTTCTATCGGCAGTCTAAAGGGTAAGCTTCTTCTGTTCATAATAAGCCTCCAATACAGTAGTTGACATGGGGGTATAGGCTCTCTAGACCTGTGTACTCATGTATACTCTACCTAGGAATGCCTAAACTAGGCTCTAATACCAAAAACTATCACACCCTTACTTGATTTTTGGAGAAACTCGATAAGAGCATGAACTTCCCCTAAGGTTACCCATCCTAGGATTGCCCTAAGGTTTATTTGTTTAACTTTTCTTAATTCTTTTTGTTTCCTTATTTACTTCTGATATTTTTTGTCGTTTCTTTATTTCTAGTTCATATTAGTTATAAAATAGTGAGAAAACCTTTTGTTTTGTCAGAAATATTTTTACAAAAAATTGGATAGCATAACAGCTGTCCGAGTTAAAAATCCAAAAATTTTCCTACAAAGAAAAACACTTCTATATAATTCAATCAACATTTCTCCACTCCTGGACCCTTCTGGTCCTCCAATCTCATCATTCAACATATTCACATATGCACAATCAATATATAAAATTAGCACTTAATATCACATGGTCTCTGACCCACCATTATCAGAATAACACTGATAAAACAATAATTATATATTATTCATAGACATACAGTCACTTTTAAGTCTTTATTTACATTTATACAACATCTTCATTCATTACAATTCTATATTCTCTACCTATATTCTAACTATACATAGTATACATTCTTATTTACAAATGAAATATATACAAGGAAATTATACCCCAAACTCTCCCTTCAGCTATAGAGGCTTGACATTTCCTGTACTTTCCCTATCTTTTACATATGCATCGGAACACTGATAGGTTGAGTACAATTTAGTGGTGAATTTTTAAATAAAACATATGCATGCTTTCATACTCATATAGATATTTAAGCAATTACAATTATCTTCAGTAGTTCATTCTCATATAACAAGAATTTACAATAATTTAACATTCTTTGACAAGCAATTAAAGCAATGGTAAGTGTTATGTCAATTTTTTTTCCATTTACACATTTCAATTATAGTCATTTCATATCATGTTTTTGTTTATCATAAATCATTTACAATGCCAAGTTTCCATTTTATTTAATTTCATCTACAATAGTTCCTTATCATTCATTAAGTAATTACAGTAGTTCATATCATTTTATAGCTAAATACAATTACATCATATACCATATCATATTTTTCATTCTCTTGTGTCATTGTGGTTATTTTATCTCAAAATTTCATTATAGTTTGTATTATCATTTCATGCCAAGTATTTATTTCATTTATCATTTATCATTTATCTCATCACAATTATTTTAATTATTAGGCCCATATCGATATACTACACCTAAGTACACTAGATAATGGAATTTTAGGTGTGAAGTGGTTCACATTTTAGACCTTATACTGTAGCTGCACCTATATATTCATGTGTCATATTGTGTAGCATTTCCATGAACCTTATACTATAGCTGCACCTATATATTCCTATGCAGTGGCTCTAGAAACCAAAACAATGTTGCACCAGCCTCTTTTCTAAAACAAGTATTGTACAGTGGTTCTAATGAACCAAAACACTACTGCACTAGCCACATATCATAATAAAAGTGGTATTGATCTAATTAATTAAACCTAGCAGCTGTTTATTCCTAGTTGACTAATTAGCCCATCTAATAGGTGTCTAACTATACAGGCCATATGTCTATTTTTATTTTTCATTCAGCTTTAGGTCATTTTACATTATTCAAACACACTTTTCATCATTCTTTTTTTCACAATGTCATCTAAGTGATTTATATAATCACTGGTCATGTCATTTCCCTTAGTTTTCCATGATGTTTTCATCATATTACCATTTCATTTTCTCATCATCATGAGTCATAATTCATGAGGTTCATTGCGCATTTAATGTGCCTTAAATTTCACAGTACACTTTTAAGTCATAAGTTGCTATTTCCTTTATTTTTCACTTTCTTTCTTTAATAGCCTTCTTACTCATCCTTTCATTAGAATATAATGTCATTTTCATGCACAATTGACCATTTCACATGCACACATTCTTAATATATGTTTTGGCCATATTATATTTCTTAACATCCAATTTCATTTCAAGCTATTTACCATAATTCTATACATCCTTTATCACTTTCATCATTATATCATTCATTTACAAGCTTGACTATTCATTATTCATACATACTTGCCATAAACTTCATTCAGCCATTTAAGGTCCCATATTATCCATATTCATTTCCATTATTTTAACACCTTTTTTTTATTACTTTTACATATACATATATGATGGTCATTTCTTTTCACATATCATTACATACATTTACATGCATGAACATTTACTATTCACACATGCATTTTACACACATCATTTGGCCCTTTCTTGACCAATATCATACATGTTCAATTTCCATCATCTTATCACATTTCTATCTTCCTTACATACATTTATACTAAATGCATCAAAAATATCATACAAGTACCTACATTTCCATAACAAGGTCATGCTTCCATACAAGATTTCACACTAAATTCCCATACATATATACATGATTATATTTAAATGTAGATTCATATACCATAAGTCATATAAATACTCCTATTTACACCTTATAATGGGCATAATCCTTCATTCAAATTTTCCATATCATAAGACACATTTCATCATATTTTACTCTATTTCATCAAACATATCTCTAAGTCTATTTTCTTTTTAATATCATACCATTTACACTCACATG
>CANXYI011614263.1:0-16351 GCA_948208565.1 Hura crepitans
TGATGCTCCAAAAATTCTCATTTAGTTTTAAAAATCCTTAATTAATGAGACTAGGGCCCCTATAAAATTTGAGGTCAAAATTCCACTATTGACTTTTTGGGTATTATTCACCCACCAGAATAAAATATTCTGAAGAAATATCAGATGACCTCAGAAAAATAAAATTTCTTCACCATTATACTTAGTAGAATTTTTGAGGTTCAGGATATGACATTTTCGAGACCATCCGGGCACATTCCCGGGTCCCGAGCTGTCCCGACCCCAAAATATTTTTATCTCCGAAAATGAAAGCTTATGCCCTAAAATAAATTATTAGTTCTGCTAAAATTTTTATTTCATTCGTTTTGGCCACTTTTACGCTAGTCAAAGTTTTCCGGTTAATATGCTAGTCATCGGACTCAGAATGATGGCCTGCATAGCGGGGAACATTACTTGGGCCCAGATAACACTGTTCACATGATCCGGATTTTCGGGCGTTACACTTATCCCCAGTAAAAATATCATAATCTCTATAGCCACCACTATGAGCACATACACATCTTCGTTTGACACATGTAAACACATAAAAAGGCATTCAAAGCCAAAGCAAGCTATATAAACAAAAGCACATGCTAGAATTCACAAAATACAACTACGGCCCATAATGCATGAATTTTAGCCTCCACATAACTAAAGCCATTAAATCACACACATATACACTTTTACAATTAGAAAATCGTGCTTGGATGCTCAATATCACGTCCATATACTTCAAATCGACTATGCAATATCATATAGCATTAATGTCACATATTGGCATTATATGGTCATATTACTATATATATGAGCATGTCATCATTCAAGGACCATTCGACCAACATACTTTCACCATGCATTGCATTCATGTCACATAATAACATGCATTATTGGTACACACACATGTGTACATTAATTACGTACAACATCAATAAATGCATAAAATTAACATAATACATTCATTACTTAATTTCACCATAAATATGCATCACACATGCATAATAAGTTCTAGGCCATCACATTACATGTATTAACATGCATTCATGCCAATAAATGCATTTATTACCCATTATTGCATTAAATGCCAATTTGCATCATAAATGTCCATAATAGATTTTTATACATTTCATTCAATTAAGGTGATTACACATACCGAGATAGGTTGTTAAGGATGCTCAATGCTTTCTTAGGCCTTTTCTTTACCTTGGGAAGCTCGGTTTGAGTTTTTGCCTACGAATTCAAATAGGTAAAATTTTTAGAAAAATCATATAAAACTATAAAAAAACTTTAGAAATCAAAACAATCCTATATATACTCTTTTGGGCACCCGAGAAACCTAAGAAAAATATTAAAACCAAAAGAAAATTACTTGAATGTCGGATGTGCACTATTCACCTAGGGAGGGAAATCATGATTCCTCTTGAGTTACTCCACCAAATTCGGGTTTCTTAGTGTCCACAAGTTCCTTTTAGGATGATTTACCCTTTGAGACAAGTTTTTGACGAAGGGTTTTAGTGTTTGATGAAAGAAAAAGAAAAGAGGGAGAAGGGAGATGGGTGTCGGCAATAAGGGAAAAGGGAGAGGGAATTGGGATAGAAATAGAGGGAAATGGAGGGAATTGGGTATTTATAGTTTTTAAAATTATTTTCCCTAAATTTCATAAAATTTTTATCCCCTCTCAGAAAATTTAAATTCCTTTTATTTCTATCCCCAAAATTAGATAAATTCCTCCTCTAAATTCCCTTAAAATGAAGGAAACCCAAAAAAATTACTATATTTTCTTTCCCGAAAATTAAGTAAGAATACTTCCCGATATCAAAAAATTCTGATTCTAAAGCAAATAGACTATTCAAAATATTTGAGTATCAAGTTGTAACATTTTTAGGTTATTTTGAGCAATTTTTAATTTATTTTACGGTTCAATATTACCTATAGCACTATTCTTAAGACACTATCATAAAATGTTCTTTAGCATTTTTAACCATCCAAATGACTTCGGATTAGCTTCAAACTTTCCTAAATTCTTTCATAATTAATGCTCCCTATCAATACACTTAGTGTGACTTAGATTTTGGAAACCACTATTCATCTTGGAAAGTACTATTCATGAGAGTCAGGATTTTTGGGTCGTTACAAATAGGCTACTTATGAAGATAGAACTATACAATATGAATCATGTGTATAGATTTTATTGCTTTGAATTTACTTTACATACATAGATCCTTATCACGTAATTTATGCCAGGTTAATGTCAAGATGTTATGAACTAAATTTTTCATTATGAACATTAATATTATTATGTACCCGTAGAATGCGAATTCATATCATTTTGTATTGTGAATATATATATATATATATATATATATATAAAAGTTTAAATGATAAATAGGATATACATATATAGTATTGTTAATTAATTATACATCTATGTTATATTATGTTATGAATGATATGCTTGTGAGATAAGAACATTGTGGAAGTATAATGTATGTGACTTAAAGTGTGTTATATTATTGGATATACCACTATGCTCCATGCTTAGCACATCATATTTATTTGTGATACATAGGTTATGAGTATGAGATATGACACCCCCTACTAGATTCCTGAATAAACTCAATAGGCGATGCACTTCCCACTAAGTCACCCATCTTAGAATTTCCCCCAGAGGTAAACTCCTTAACACTTATGGACTATTCTAGAACTCTATTAGGTATTGCTCAGATTCCCCGTCCAATCCTTAAGCATGTTCATATATGGTCTGACAGACTTAGAACACCCATTTGAAGACACTTTACAAGTTATAGAAAATTGGGCAGCACAACGGCTACTCGGGTGACATACTAAAATTTTTTTCACTTATTAAAAGCACTTTTATAGATAATCATTCCATTTAACCTCCATCTAGACCTTTTTGGTCCCCTAGTCAACATTAGCACACATTAACATATATCAAAATCACACACACATAGGGCCTTAGGCCCATAGTTATCAAAACCATCAAGCAACCCAACCAAAAAAAACATCTATTTATATACATCACATCCATGTTTTATATATAGACATAATAGCTTTTAAGCATGCTAACCCATACCTATAGAATTTACATGAGTGCCTACTCAAATAAAAGGAAACTCTATTTACCCTTAAACACTTGTATTGCTACACTGCACGATCACTAAGGCTGGTCTACTTGTCCTTGCTACATACGCACCACAACACGGGTACGCTGAGTATAAAACTCAATGTCGAATTTATACCATTTAAAACATGCCACATGCATTAATGCACATAAGAAAACATAAAATAATGGTCTAGATGTATTGTGTGGGTGGTATGCCAGGTGACTAATGCCATTCAGATGATATGCCATTTTTTACTTTAAAATTACCAAAATGCCACTGTCTTCTTTATTAAATTAATCATAAAAAATTGTCATCAATTATTCTAGAGTGGTATTTTACTTTACTTTAATTCCATTTTATAGGCCCGACTAGATAGATGACACTTACAGATACTCGACCAAGAGGAAACTAAAAAGTGTGTAGTGGCTTATATTTTGGACCCTAACCGCTGCACTGGCCTAATACAGGCATATGGATAATTTCATAAGAACCTCTTAAAGGGTAAAATAATCAGTAACTATGCATAAGGATTAGTCTGCAGACCTCCTAATGGCAACTTATCATGTAAAATTATTCATCAAAGTCTACCCAATAAACTAATGTAGTGGCCCTTCTAGGGACCTTCGCCATTGCACTGGCATAGTCTAATATAGTGAGAAAACAAATGCTATCAATATAGTGGTTTGCCCTATAGAATAGTACAGTGGCTCAATTATGAACCTCAACCACTACATCAACCCAATTTGATAAACAAACAGTCTAACAGCTGCTAAACCCTAAGTAGACCAGTCAACTCATCTAGTGTGTGTCTAACTAATAGGCCTTTTGACTTCATTTTAAGTTTATTTCTTTGTTGATTATCTTTTCATAATATGCCAAGTTGGAAAGCAAATAGTTATAATTTTTATCAAAAATCAATTTTTGACCTAGACAATTACTTGTCATTTTTAGCCCTACTAAACAATTATGGGTCAATTTTCTAAAATATTTTAAAGCACTTTTATAGGCATAATTAAAGGCATATTAAGTCTAGTCTATTCCATAATTTTAGCTCAATTATATATATGCCAAGTAATCATTTTAAATATAGGTCCCTTAATTCATTTTACCGGATAGTTATAGGCCATTTTCTAGTTTTGTGGTGGCCATTTTAGGTTCTTTTAGGTCTTTTTCAAGCCCTTTTTTAGTGCCTATTGCACTCATTACCATAAATTTCCATAGGCCTAAAGCTAAGCTCAAATATGTATATCAAATTGCCATATAAATAGTTTCCATTTCATTTCCCATGAATAATACAAATTGTCTCCAAATAAAGTACCATTTTCGTACCAAAACTAGTTCATTTTGAGGTCATTTTTACCATGACATTACAAGCCAATTTCAAGTCCCATTTTTAACCATATTCTAACCCTAAAAGGTGTCTTATGTTATATACATTTCATGCCTCATTACTCATGCATTTTCATCTCATTCATGCCATATAGACATTGCACAATTATGCCATTTATGCCATGCCAATCACACACATACTTATGCCATGCCATACCTTTATTTTCATGCCATTCTTGCCTTGCAAACCTCTCAGCCAATATCCCCAAATTGCCATACACATGCTTGTAATCACATTTAAGCACACATACACACATTTTAACATCACACAAGCATGCACACACATATACACAATGCCATTGCCATGCAAACTTAGCCATTTTACCCCTTGATCATGCCTCGACCACACTGAGCACACACACACACACATAAACTTTATTCACCAATTCCTTCACCTACACCTACAATGCCGTCACTAAGAAGCTAATTCCCACACAATATACTAAGCACATATGCCATACACTTAACCTGCACACCAAGGCACCTCTCGGCTTAATGAAGCCACACACCAATACTCACAATTCTCACCACATGCACATATAATCCAAGCATAATTCATGCCTAATACTTTAGGAATATGCCAAAGCCACCTTAACAAGACATATACACACACTCTCCCTTACTTAAACCTCTCGGCCAAATGGGCACTAAGCCCTTCCAAGCATTCCTTTTATTAAACCAACATTCTACTCATGCATTACATACATAATTAGCCTAAATACATGACTAAATCACCATTGTGCACACTTTAGCTATGTTTATCACCATTTTTATACATAATATCCACACACAAGCAATGGGAATAACCAAGACATAAGTTAAATGCTCTAAATTCACATACCTTGCTACTATGGGAGATGAATTCTTCATTTCAAGCTTAAAAGAGACCAAAATACACCTCACTTTGCCTTAGCTTCCATTCACGCCACCTTCCATTCAAAAATCCATAAAAAATACACAAGTCCCTAAATCAAATTCCAAGCATATAGGTATTCTAAGAATCAACAAATCCTTTAGGAAATAAATTAAAAAGGGTTGAATTACTTACACGTCAAAAGTTGATTTCCAACCCACTTTTATGTACACTTGAGCATTTCTTGAATTTTCTTCAAAATTTATGGACACTTTTGGCTCTAATACATTCATAAATCCATTCACAACATAATTAGAGGATTTTTTTTGGTAATTAGCAAGGGAAAAGCTTGTAAGAAGAAAGAAAAATAGTGGAAAGGAAGGGAAAATGGCATTGGGACAAAGAGAGGAGGAAGGAGGAGAAGTTGGGTGGTGAGTGGGTATGGCTATGTGGCCACTTAGGTGTCGAATGGGAGCTTATATAGTGTGTAAGGTCACACAAGTAGGGCCACATGCTGCCTGAGAGTCTTGAAATAACTCAATTTCAATGGAAACTTTAGGGAATTTTTAAAAATCACTTGAACCTCTAAAAATCATCGCATTTATTTTAAAAATCCTTAAGTAGCCCCATTTAAAAGCTCATAAAATTTCATGACCAAATTCCATCGATAGGATAGTTAACCAATTTCCTCAATTTACGTGCAAAGCCTCAAAATTAAGAAAATTTGAAAACGACATCAGAATTCAAAAATTCTTTCACCAATGGACTTGGGGGAAATTTGTGACCTTTAGGGTATGACATTTTTAGGTCTGTCCGATCACATCCTGGGTCATTCCTAGCCTAACTCTATTTTAGCCTACCACCAACTAGATTACAGCTTAAAATAATTTATTGTTTCTGTTAAATCTTTAAATTAAGCCATTTTCATCATTTTATGGCCTCTCAAAGTTTCATGACTAGTACCCTTACCTCGAGCCTTATGAAGGTAACTTGGCACTCTACGAACACTTTTTAGCCTTAGTGGTACTATTCGTGAAGCCTCGACTTACGGGCATTACAGAATCGACGATAAAAGATGCAGGTTTCAACAGATACAAAGAAGTGTAGAGAAAAATCTTGTATGGGATTGGTTTAATGTATTAAGTTTTTTATGTATAGATCTAGAGTCAATACATAATTTGAAAAGGATCCTTTGAAACTTTTATATATATATATGTGTGTGTGTGTGTGTGTGTGTGTATAGACACACACAGACACACAGACACATAGACACACACACACACACACACACACACACACACACACACATATATATATATATATATATATATATGTAATTTTTATTGAGTTTAATTTTATAATATGAATTGTGATTTGATTGTATTGCATTGATGGATACCATATAATAGAAAGATGTATATAGATGATAAATCATAAGATTTTGATTGATAGATGATGTTTTGAAATGGACAAATTTGGATGAGTTTATTTAACGTGCTATATATTTAGAATGTATGTTTTGAGCTATGGCTGATAAGGAGGATTAGGGTAGTGTGGATTATGATGTGACAGATTATATAAGTGTTTTTCTACAAGTATAAAAATTAGTTTAGCATCACTAGATAGCTATTAAGCTACTGAATTCTTGATGCATTGATATTTAATGTATCACTAATCAAAGTTTTTATTAAAATAGGATCTCTACAGCTATTTGATAAGAATAAGTTGTTTTAAGAAGGGGTTTATTCTTATGAATGCCTAAGTGAAATGGCATGATGTGAGTTAGCAACTAGTTATTGTGCTGCTTCTCACTCATGTTTGATAACTAGATCGAGTAAGGGGTGTCTCATGAAGTACTTATTTAGTATTAGCTTAAGAAGTGAATATAAGATAACTTTTATATGTTAATGTGAAGGTGTGGATTAATGTGTTCTACTAAATGGTATGTGTATTATAATAACTTAATAGCAAGGCAAGAAATGTCCTTAACTTGTAAGTCTAAATGCACTTAAAGGTTTTAGATAAGGGAAAGGGTATATGTAGGCTGAAATAGTTATATAAAATTAAGGATAAGTAAGTATATGAAGCATAATTTAATCATATTACATTGATGGATACCGTATAATAGAAAGATGTATATGGATGATATCATAAGATTTTGATTGATAATGAGTGGTAAATGATATTTTAAAATGGACAAATCTAGATTAGTTTATTTTACATGTGTTATATGTTAAGAAGGCATGTTTTGAGCTATGGCTGATTAGTAGGATCAAGGTGGTGTGGATTATGATGTGACTGATTATAGAAGTGTTTTTCTATAAGTATAAAAATTAAGTTAGCATCACTGGATAACCGTTAAGCTACCAAATTTTTAATGTATTGATCCTGTTTAATTTATCATTAATCAAGGTTTTTGTTAAAATACGATCTCGAAAGCTATTTGATAAGAATAAGTTGTTCTAAGAAGGTATTTATTCTTACGAATGCTTAAGTGAAATGACATGATGTGAGTTAGTAACTAGTTGTTGTGCTAGCTCTCACTCATGTTTGATGACTAAATCGACTAAGGGGTGTCTCATGAAGTACTTATTCAGTATTAGCTTAAGAAGTGAATGTAAGATAACTTTTATATGTTAAAGTAAAGGTGTGTATTAATGTGTTCTACTAAATGGTATGTGTATTATAATAACTTAATAGCAAGGTGAGAAATGTCATTAACTTGTAATAGGAAGTTTAAATGCACTTAAAGGTTTTAGATAAGGGAAAGGGTATATTTAGGCTAAAATAGTTATATAAAATTAAGGATAAGTAAATAAGTGTTTAAAATAAAAAGAAATTAATATATTAATGATAACAAAGAATTAATGAGTAAGCTTTCTATAATGAGATACTACATAACAATATTTATATAAATAAGATTCCTTGATTTACCTAAACTTATATATATGTTTATTAGGAATCTAAATGATGTTTAATAACCAAAATATATGCGTGTCAATTACTCTTCATTTATAAGCATATTTATAATTTTTAGAAATGTTGTATAATTGGTCCATGAATAATAAGGGACTATACTCAGATTAATAATATGTATGTATGCATGCTTAAGTTTGTTATGTTTAGATACACCACAAAGCTACAAAGCTTAGCTTATTGTATTTATTTTGTGATGTGTAGGGTTATAAGTCTATGAGTATACAGTAAAAGATATATGTTATAGCAAATGAGGATGATAAGTAGAGTTGTTCTTCAGATGTTACATGTAGATTTTTATGTATTGGATTTTTGTACCAGTATAGTTGGCACTTATATGTATTGTGTAAGGGTATTAGGCCTATTCATTAAGTTATGTGTTTTGCAACCTCATCATAGATGTATATAAATATATATGGTAATGAAGATTGTTATGGCTTGATAGTGTATGATTTTGTTATATAGTTAAGAGACATAAGTTAACATTGATGTACATATCAATAGTGTTAAAGATATATGTTATGGATGTTGATAATCTCCATGCATAATTTGAGATTGGATGGTTGATGCAAATTGACATAATATGATCTATGATATAGTGGATTGGTGTTTGTGATGTTTGAGATATAATAGTGTTTCTCCATGTAGGTTACTATTTGGGATAGTGTCATCGAATAACTATTATGCTAATAGATTTTCGATACAAAGACCCCTAATGGTATAACCTATAAAGAAAATTTTTGTTAGGTATATGTTTAAAAAGGCTATCATGTTAATCATATTTGAGAAAGGTTTTTAAATTATAAGGGTTTTAACTAAACTAGATAAGATGGTGTTAGATATCAGTTGTAAGCCATTCCTCATTAGGATTCATGAGTGGGTCAGGTAAGGGGCATCACAATTTTTTCTCTCTCATTTCTACATCATTCAATGACATCCAATGTGATTGAATATTCAAACATTTTAAATCTCATCTCAATTCTTTTAGTCTGTGACCTATGGGTTTCTAAAGCACATTATCAATAAACAATGAATTAGAGTCCTAGTTTAAATAGAACTCTTATGGTTCAATCACATTGAATCCAAATTAATTCCCAATTAATAATTCAAGTGTGTACAAGTCATGAGAGGTGTTTAACCACACATCAAGACTACCTAAGTGTCAGAATGTCAAGTTGTTTAACTTAACCTTTCCATACCCACTTACCGTCTAATTACACTTTTTACTACACTTTATCTTATTTAGGTTTGAGTATGGCCTTATGTAAACTCAATGTTTAATTATGCATGTCTAATTATGACCTAAATATGTGAATTTTACTATTTACATCTTCATTCACAAAATGCACTTATGAATATAATTCACACTTGCATTTCACTTTGGCTAAAGATTTTTGAATAATGATATATTAAAACAATGAGATAAACTTCCCATTACAATCCCCAGTGGTGAATTGTTTATTAATCACTAAAGTATCTTTAAATATCTCATGATATATTCAACCTCTTAACTATGTATACATTGTGGCATTGTAAAAGCACCGGAGTTGAAGTATAATACTTGATACTTAAGATAACCTTGATGAGCTCAAGTCCAAAGATACTTGTACCACTGATATGATGTGATGCTTTTATAGACAAAGATTATGTATCCATGTGAAAATCTCATAATAGGCCTCTAATATACTTATTTCTCAAACAAATATCCACATGTTAACCTTAAGTATCATCAAGTCCACAAAATTGTAAGAACTATTACTTGACCTAGTTAAGGAGTCTAACATGTGCTAGTCTATTTGCATTACAATGCCCTATTTTGTTAATACTATGACTAGGGATAATTTTGGCATTTCACATTTGCATGCAATAGGAATCCCACATTATGAACTCTTCATGATTTCCTTTATACTGTGAAATAAGAGCAAGAATTTTTTTATTTTTTTACAAATTTTAAGATATTTATCAAACGAATGAACAAATATAAGCACTATGTAATATAAAATGCCTTTTATTATAAGTGCATGTTTAATGTACATAGAATATCCCTATTACACATGTGCTCTAAGGTATACATTAACAATCTTCCACTTGCACTAGAGCCAATCACCCATATATTTGATTCCCATATTGTAATACCCCTTACCCATTTCTACCTAAAATAGGCAAGGCGTGTCACTTCCCACTGAGGTTACCCATCTTAGGATTTTCTTAGGGGCCTTTCATTTAACTTCCACCCAACTTTGACCAAGGTTGGCTAAACACTTCCTTTTACCCATTCCTATGATTTGTTTCTTTTTTTCATCCTATTTTGATCCATTAAAATTTCCCTTAGACATTACTAGACATTTACAGAAATTCGGGCAACATAGCGACTGCCTTATTTCCTAACCTAATTAAACCTACAAGGAAAAACACTTCTATTTTAACTCCCTTCCTTATTCCTCCTCTGGATCCTCTAGTCCTCCAAACAGCAGTTATCACAACTTAACCACAAGCCATAGGGTTGAAGACCCATAAACACACAAATAAGCCAAAACAGTTATTCATTTATATACATTATTGTATATACATGCAGTTTATAGGTCATCTATATACATAACCTGAAATACCTATTCTACTTTACCTACATGAGTGCATTTCATCATATCTACATGATTTAAAAGAAAGATAAAATAGCAAAGGACTTGGGCAGCTACATGGATGCCGATGTCTAAAGCTGACCCAAACGCTGCTCATGACCTATGCATCGGAACACCGACAAGCTGAGTACGAAGACTCATTGGTGGAATAAAGCAATTATATTATGTCACATGCAACATGCAATATACAAAGTTCCGCATATAGAAAAGTCATCCTAAAACCCTAAGCTCATTCATTCTTTTAGCTCGACCTGTTATTTAACTATCCAAAACATTTATTATTCATTATTGCTTACTTTATCTATTTACAGGCCTATAGATAGACTACAATTGAAGACACTGGATAGTGGGATTATCTTGTGCAGTGGCCCACTTTTAGGGCCTAGGTAGCTGCACTTACCTTGCCTAATAGCAAGGACCCAACCGTAGACCACTCCTAATATCGGACTAGCAGATAGTAGGGATCCATCCATAGACCACTCCCAATATCTATGAATTATAGCACAGAAGAGGATAGCAAGGACACATTCGTAGACCACTCCCAATATCTATAAATACATGAATCATGATGCAGAAGGCATCATACAATTTTAGCACATCCAACATAGGTAGTGGGCCCTAAAAGAACTGACTACCTAGCTGTTGCTATATCCCCTAGTTGACTGGTCAACCCATCCAGTGGGCGTCTAACTAATGGGCCATTACTATTTTAGAACATGTTTAGTATTATTTTATCCCTAAATTACCTTCTTGGACCTAATTCACACAATTTAATTATGATTTTGCCATTATCACAAAATCAATATTCATTTGGTCAGTTTTCGCAACTGACATTATTCATTTGGTCACTTTCTTATTTTAGGCATTTCATTTCTCATCTTATTCAAGTCTCAATCTCAAGGTTGTTTCACTTCATCATTCTCACATTACATCCTCATTATCAAGTATTTTAATTTACTTAGATTTTAGCTATCTTTTTACATCCAATTAAATACCAATTTTTAACATATAACAACCCATGTTTTTAGTTATTTTTCCTCATTTTTGTAAGGTTCAAATACACCATCTTTTCACCTAAAATGTATTAATTTCTTAAGCACACATACCATGCATAATTCTTGCCACCATTCGTCCACTCACCATACACACACCTACACTTATATTTTCTTATTACTTTGTTCTGCAATTTGCCTTAAAATAATGCCAATAATATGCCTTAAGCAAGTGTTTACTCAAATAACATACATACACCAATTCTCAACTTCCATACAAGTTAACATACAAAATTATGCACATAAAAGTATGACATGATATAATTGAATTATTCTACATACCTAGGGTGTGTGGATACCCCTTCTCCACCACTTTGAGCTTGTGATTAGTGGTTTCTCTCTCCTCCCTTGTTAACCTCTAAACATATACAATTTAAACTTTGAAAAATTTCCAAAAATCCACTATAGGTCTAAATTGAATTCTAAAAACATAGGATCTCTTAGGATCCTCTAAACTACCTATACCAAAAATAAAAAATTGAATTTAAGCTCATTTACCTCACTTGAGTACTATTCACCTAAGTGGTGAATTATGAGATTTTGACTCCTTTTCTTGAAATTCTTGCTAGAATTTAGATGTGACGATAGTGGAGGCTTAATTTCTATTAATTTTAGATGGAATTGTGTATGATTTTAGAGAGAGAAAAAGGCAACAATGGTGGTTTCCCTTTGGTGTTGGCGTCGGCCACAAGAGGTTGGTGAGGAAAAAGAAGTTTCTCAAAAGTGTGGGCTATAATTAGGTGTTAAATAAGTCACATGGGCTAGGCTTGATCCATTAAATTGGGCCAAATGGGCCCAATTACTTTATGTACACAATATGTCACCTTTTTGCCCAAAAATTCATAAAATATTCTATAGGTCTTAGAAAATTCCCATTTTAGTTTAAAATTTCCTCAATTAATGGTACTAAGGTCCATGTAAAATTTTAGGTCAAAAGTCAACTATTGACTTTTTGGCACTACTCACGGCCAGAATAAAATATTTAGAAAAAATACCAGTTGATCTCAGAAAATTCTAATTCCTCCTCCATCATACTCAGTGGAATTTTTGAGATTCAGGGTATGATATCTTCGAGATCATCTAGGCACATTCCTGACCTGACCTCATTTTATCTCCGTAAACAGTAGTTCTTGACTTTTAATTATTGATTCTGCTAAAATTTTTAATTCATTCGTTTTCCCTATTTTCAAGCCCGTCAAATTTTTATGACCAATATGCCAATCATTGGACTCGAAATGACGACCCACACCACGGGAAACATCACTCGGGCCCATTCGGTACTATTCTTAAGACTTTGGCTGTTGGGCATTACAATAAGTATGTGTGATGACCTAAAGTAGATAAACAAATTGGTGTGTAAATAGAATAATGAATTAAGAAACGAGAATTTACTCGTAATGTGATAGGAAAAAGCAAAAGATGTATTATGTGTTCTAATGATACAAAACTTGTGAATATGAGAACATACTTAACATAACTGAAACACAAAAAGCAAGAATGGTATAAATCATACGAGTAAATGTGTTATAGCTAATATGATCTAGACACCTGCTGGATCGGTTAACTAATCAACTAGGGAACTATAGTAGCTACTAGGTAATTATGATAACGCGAGTGCAATCGCAGTGTAGGTCCAATAGGGCCATTGCACATCTATTCACTTAATGCAAGTGTAGCCATAGTGTAGGTCCAAAATGTATACCACTGCACAACTATTTAATTAAGGCTGGTGCAGCAATAGTGTAGGCCCACTAGGGCCACTGCACAATTAAGCTCGTATAACGCTAGTGCAGTAGCAGAGTGGGTCCAAAATACAGACTACTGCACAACCTATAAATCCCGTTATCCAATATTGAGCTATGTCATGGTAAGTATGCGCTAAAAAGCTGCTAAGTAAATTGAAATAAACAAAAAGGCAGAAATAAAGTAAAGAGAATAACGATAAGACAGGTAAACTAGTAATAATGCAAATAAGGTAACGAGAGATCAATGTCATGAATTAGATCTAAGAAGTGAAGTGTACATGACCGGAGTTGGTAATAAGTGACACACCTAACGAAATTAATGGCGTGCACTAGACGTAAGGAATTAAGTATTAGTTTGAATCAGTAATGGGTGACACACAATAACAAAACAATAAAGCCATAGGATTTACTAAGATAATAATAATAAGTACAACTCTTAAATGCACTAAGGTAAAGATAACTTGACTATAAACCAGAAATAAAAAGAAATGTGCAAATAAACTATATAGGTGTAGAATAATTAAATGGGTTCAAAATAAGTAAATGTAAAACTGCATTATTATAAGCATATCGTGTGTGACCATGGATTAAATAAAATACATATTTATTGCACGATTCATTGAATACACCACTAAGCCCTATGCTTAGCGCATCATTGTTTGCAATGCGTAGGTAGTAGATAACAAGTGCAAGTAGAAGCCTCAAGTGGAGCAATGCATATCAAGGAGTCATATCTTCTGGTATTACTACTACACTTTATATCACAGGTATAGATGGCACTCATGTATATGTTTAAGTGAGTTGGCCTAAACCTTTGTATAGAAGCTTATATGTAACCAGAGATTTGTATTGTAACAATATGTATGCATTATATAAACTTATGTGTCTGTAATATAGGTAAGATAAAGGTGATACTGATGATCACACTAGATGAATGATATTAGATGTATGAATTGTGGATAAAGATGTTAGGGGGTCAGAAGGACCTAGTAGACTGAGTGTGAGTTTGGAAACTTTATAGAAGTATTACTTTAATAGGTTTACTTCGAAACATGTTACTGAGCAACTGTTATGCTATCAGATTTTTATCAAATTAATTGGAAGGTTAAGGATACTCACAGGATAACTAAAGTAAGACCTAGTAACAAGTCTGAATTATGAAAACTAAGGTCGTGTGTCATCCCTTGTTTGGATCTAACAACTGGATCGAGTAGGGAGTGTCACATTATAGATATCTTGGTCTACTCTTAGACTTTGCCCTTTTATTATATCACTTTAAATTTGACGACCTTCGATATGTTTCACCAATTTCTTGTGAGGCAAAACATATAGACTTATGTTTTGTTTATAAATTGGTATGCTTGAATAGCTACTGACATTTTCCTCTAGAGGAATAAGAAGATTTCAACAGGAGTGCTTGGTGGAGCAACTAGTATATGATTCTATATTATATCTATATATTATATAGAATATTATTCTATATTTATTTATATTTCCATATTTTTCTTTCTATTTTTTTTATTTTTTAGAATTAATTTATATATTCCATCTATTTCTTTATATCTCTATGAATTGTATGTTTGTAACAATAGGGATAGAATTTTCTCAATTCTAACCGACTAGGCGTATTGTGTCAATTCTTGAGTAATATATTTGGAAATGCCTTTTGATTTCTTATTAACACTGTTTTGAATACAACCGATACATTCTAAAATAACCCTTACTCATACATCCTTCCCCTTGGCCATGAGCCTCCTTGGGATTTTTTATTCACGCAACTCTTCTATTTTCTGATCCGAAATGAAGAAGAGAGGAACAAAAAAAAATAGAAGTTGCCAACTCGAAATCCAAATTATGAAAGATTTCATTGCAACTAATATAATAATAATTCTATTTGAATTGGTCGAATATCATCTTCTAAATTTTATTTTCCATGGCTTGATCCTTGTGCTTGCATTGCTATTCTTGTGGTCTAATGCCTCCACCTTCATCCACAAGTAAGCTTTTGGTTTGTGGTTCCATTAATATTCTCATGATTCTCAGCTAGCATGCTTAATTTATTTTGCTTTATTTCGTTATAAGAGCCCACCACGTATTCCAGAGGAGCCTGTTCTTCAATTAGCAACTGAACTTAGGTATGAGATTAATTGGGCATTTGTTGTCCTTAGGGATATTGCATCATGAAGAGATCTGAAGAAGTTCATATTCCGAAGGAGCCTATTCTTCAATTAGCAACCGAACTTAGGTACGAGATTAATTGCGCATTTCGTGAACATACTTGAAAACTATTCTTGAAGTTAACACTAAGTCATAATTAGTTGAATTTGAAATACTTTGGGCAATTTAATAAAAGACCTGTTAGTGGAATTTCTTGATTGAATTACTGTGTATTGTATCCTTTTTGCATGTTAGGGTCAATTTTGAGAATTTAAATGTCATTTTTCATAATGCCCTTTGATTAAAATTTATAGGCATTACATGCTTTAAATTGTAGTGATCCCATGTTCTGACTATATCAACTGAATTTTATTTTTTTTAATATTGTCGGCTTTGCTTG
>CANXYI011614295.1:0-10081 GCA_948208565.1 Hura crepitans
AACATGTGTTAGTTAGGGTGCTAAAATTTATATTTGTGCTTCTGCTAGGTAGTGAATAGTGAGATAGAAAAAAGAGGCTGCAGCATAAACTGATAATATCTGGATCTAAGATCAATCTTAGAGAACCATCTTTTTTCTTACTCTTCATAAATGCTTCTTATGCTCTTCTTGGTTCTTGGAATACATGAGAATGTCATGTATAAAGACGACTATAAACTGATCTAGAAATGGCCTAAAGATCCTATTTATGAGGTCTATGAGTGCCGTCGGTGTATTAGTCAACTCGAAAGGCATCACTAAGAAGTCATAGTGACCATATTTAGTTTTGAAAGCCATTTTATGTGTGTATACCTCTTTTACTCTCAACTAATAATACCCGAATCTAAGATCAATCTTAGAGAAGACACCCACCCCTCTAAGCTAATTAAAAAGATCTTTGATTTGTGGTAAAGGATACTTGTTCTTGATAGTGACTTTATTCAACTGTCTATAATCTATGCGAAGTCTCAAAAAGCCATCATTTTTCTTGATAAACAGAATTGATGCTCCCCATAGTGAAACACTCAGTCTGATGAAACCCTTGTCTAGTAGCTCTTGTAACTAAATCTTTAATTCTTTTAACTCCATATAAGCCATTCTATATGGAGCTATAAAAACTAGTGTTGTGCTTAGCATCACCTCAATCCCAAAATTCTAATTCCCGTTCAAGTGTCAAATAGGGTAACTCATCTAAGAAAACATCCCCAAACTGAGCTACAATAAGAATCTGACTAACTTCTTTCATTTCCCTTATGGTGTCAACCATAAAAGCAAGACAGGCTTCATAACCCTTTTGCATCCTCCATCTAGCGATAGTCATTCATACTATGCAATCAACCATGGCATGATACATGGATAACCAGTCTATGCCTAAGATATGATCAAACTTATTGAATGGTAATTCAATGAGATCTATATAGAAAACTTGTCCTTATACTGACAATGGACAGTCTCTATATACTTTACTCACTATAACATGCTGTCATATAGGATTGCTAGCCATTATGTCAAAGCTAAGTTCATCTGATACTAACCCTAGATCTAAGTGCAGTGCAGATATAAGAATGTTTAGACTTAAGGTCTATCAATGCTAAAGTAGGTAAATCAAAGAAATGGAATGTACCCCACAGTAACATCAGTGGCCTCGATCTTTTCTCTAGCTCGTACGGTATACTACATCATAGGAGCTTTGCTCTCTATCCTATTTTTCTAACTGGCCCCAGCTCTACTTCTTGTATCTCTCCTATTGTGCTTTTGTGAAGGAATATATGGTTTCATTAGGCAATCCTTCTAAAAATGATCTCTGGAGCCATAACCCCAGCAAGATCCTAGTATAAGTCTCTAACATACACCAACATGTCTCATGCGGCAAGTCTCACATACAAGTGTCATAGAACTACCTGTAGTGGATTTAGGAGTGCTTGAAGTCTGAGTCTATGCTCGAGTCTATATTCTAGAACCCTATCCTGACCTCTATGATTTATCTGACTGCTTACCCTGATAATGTCTAGACTGACCACTCTTTTACTTCTTAGTAGATGCATACTTAGAACTACTTTGCCCATGCCTAAATGATCTCTTCTTGAAGCTGTCTCACCTTTATTTCAACTCATTCAACATTTTTGTAGTGTGATAGGCTGTTACCAAGGCTAAAAAAATCTCAAATCTTTATAGGAGTAACATGTTGCATAACATCTAAGTTAACCCCTTCTTGAACTTCTTACAGGTATCTTCTATGGTGACCACTGCCTTCACATACTAGCTCAAGTGAGCAAATTCTTTCTCATACTCAAAGATTATTCTGTGTCTCTTCCTACGATCCATGAATTTTTGGTATTTTTGGTCTAAATAGTGCTTAGTGACATACTTTCCTTGAATTCCTTCAAAAAGAAATCCCAGCTGATATCTATTGCTACCTTGTGTTCAGTGATCGCTTCCTACCATTTCAATGCTTCTTTTGATAGCATTAATGTGGCAAATGCAGCATACTAATCTTATGGGCATCTCAACTATTGCATAATATGGACTATTTGATCTAACTAGTACTCATCTCTACTAGACTCATCTGATTCTTCTCCATTGAACAACTTAACCCCATTCTTAATTAGCCTCTCTATATAAGTCCTCTAAAATGCTAGTTGTTCTTATGGCACTAGAGGTGGAACAGCTTGTCCATTAGCAACCGTAGTTGTAGCATTTGCAGCAACTTGCTACATATAATCTAGCATCATCAACAACCAAGCCGGTGGACCTTGCTATCAAGGAATAGCATGTCCAACATCACTAGGGGTTACATACTCGGGTTGTACCTCCCCTTATCCAAAGGCTAAAGGAGCATGACTTTCTACCCTTTCTTCCTTAGTAACCATAGTGCTACTACTCATATCCTATACTTAAAGGCAAGAGAAATAGATTATAAGCCAAAGATGTAATAGTATTTGATGTAAATATATTACAACTCCTAATGTTCTCTTGTGTAACCCATAGGTCTAAAGGAAACCCCAACCAGATGCTTTGATAGCACTAAGTGTGGCACCCTCTGCTCGATCTGTACACCAAACTCGAACAAAAGATGTGCACGTGCAAAATGATATCTAGTTCCATTATCTAAAATCACTTAAAATTTAAAACTTTCATATAAGAAAAGATTTCTTGATTCAATCATAAGATAAAACATCAAAAACCTTTTAGGATGCAAATCGAGGTAAGCACTGTGGTCATCGTGTCAAAAATTCAATACCATAACAGTTATACCAGGACACTTTCACAAATTTTTACCTATTTAAAAACACTTCTATGTCATCAATAAAATCGTTCCAAACTCTAACAGGTCCTTCTGACCCTCTAAACACAATACAAACACAATAAGCCTCAAGCTCTCCATAATCAACAATCTCACATGCAATATCATTAATCATACACAACATATGTAAAGCAAAAAGTAAAATCCATAGTTAAAATATTTGATGCAAAAACCCACCATAAAATATAGATTAGACCTAATCCCTTTAGGATCATAAGAGCATAATAACTATATAAGCATTACATTTACATTATCATTACTATTACAAAAAGAGTACAAAAATACTTATGTAGGGGTTATCTTTGTGTCTCCTAATATGCAGAAGCTTTGGCTCTAATCTGCTACCCGGTTACCTACATATCACAAATAAGCAATGCGCTAAGCTTTCTCTTAATGGTGTAATCAATTTATTTTGTAAAAATGTTAGTTATAGCATGTTTATAATATGCACAAGCCATTTTTGGATTTAATTAATTACAACAAGCATTTTTGTTGACTTATACACACATGCACATTTCAAGCATAACTGAGCCTTTAGATATACATGCCAAAAATCTCAAATATCATATAATAGTCATTTATAGGCTATAAAGTAGAACTTACATTATAACATCATCATAATAGCATGTAAGCTAACATGCAAAAGTCATACATTGTAAAGAATAATGACATATATGTTTTTCGAGTCATAATATCCTTATGCTCACATAAACTCATAAATCCACATAATAACAGTCCATATCCAAGTTTTCTCTTATATTAACATATAATCACCATTTATTGCCATAATAATGATAATAAACACATTTAAACATCTTAAGACCAATTTTTGTGTCATTCGACCATATTATGTCCATATGTCACCTATTAGCACCAATTAACATATACTCTCAATTTATGCATTTTTAATCCATTTTAATTGTTTAATTTATACCCATTTTAATAAGACAACTAACCAAGACTGGATAATGAAATTACATAGGCCTGAAGTCAGTTATACCTATAAGTACATATACTTAAGCCTGAAGGCTCTCACATCTATAAATGCATATAACTTAGGCCCGAAGGCTCTCACATCTGTAGATATGTCTCACTTAGGCCCGAAGGTTCTCATACCCTTTAAGTACATAAATTTTAGGCCCAAAGGCACATAATCTTAGGTCTGAAGGCACTCACATCCTCAGATGCACAATTAAACTTAGGCCCTAAGGCTCTCATGTTGGTAATTTCTTATAGGTCTCATACCTAAAGGTATACTAGTAGCTGCTACAATCTTAGTTGTTTTGTCAATCTATCAAAACTAGGTTTTCTAACTATATAAGCATCATTAAACATGTCATTATGTGTCAAATTAAGAAATTTCACTTTTTATATTATTATATTACATTAAAATCACCATTGGCCTTATTGCACCATTTCATGGCCTACACATACACACTTAGCCAACTTTGACCTATTGATGTCCATTACACCTATAGGATCTATTTCAAAGGTATAATGGCATCAAAACACACAACATATCAATATGTCACATAAAAACACAAATATCGATTCAAACGATTATTTCATGGCATTTTTTGATATTTACATACTAATGGTTATACATTGCATCATTATGCATTTATAACACATATTTATCCATTATATGTCAAAAATCCATTTTTATCATATTAGCACATCACATTCATACATGCATGACACCTTCTAATCGACAAGAACATTAGCACGCACATTAGTGCGCTTAATAGTTCAAATAGGCATAATGTTGTACATATGTAGTTCAAGTCATTCTATGGCATTTTTATAATACCTTGCATCCATTATACATGTTTGAATCATAAAAATACCTTACGTATGCATTTTTAGGTATATGAACCACAATATGGCATAACTGATTTTTATCCCGCATAATGTATTAATAACTCAATATCAACATTTATATAATTCCATCACTTAGTGACACACTAAAACATCATATTTAATGCATATAATCATTACATTCATCATAAATTACAATCATAGAATTTACTACATTTTCATGCATTTAATACCATTAATTACAAACATAATGCACATAATTCATTAAATGCCAATTTTAGCTAAATTAAAGTGATTACACATACCTAACAAGGTCATACGGGACCCCCAAAGCTAGCCTAGGCCTTCTCTTTGCCTTGGGAGGCTCGAGTTGTCATTTCACCTATGAATATAAAAGGCCACAAAAATAAAAAAATTAACATAAAATAATCTAGAAGTTGGAAAAACATTTTGAGCTTAGATATATGCTCTACAACACCCAAGGAACCTGTGAAAAATAAAATTTGCAAAAAAAAAACTCGAGAGAGAGAAGGTTACTTTTCACCTCGAAATTCTTCTTAATTTTTCTCTCAACATACTCCGTCGTTCTCGATTATTTTAGTGTCTATGGATTCATCTCAGAATGCTTGTCATTTTGGGTATAATCTCACGGAGTGGGTTTCCTTCATTGATGAAGAAATCAATAAGAGAAAGTGAGAGAGCATGGGGGCAAAAAATAGAGGAGGAGGAGTGGAGGATGGTTGTTTATGGTGTATGTGAGGAGGAAATTAAGATTTCCCCTTTTTATACTTTTTCAAAAAATATTTTTTCTTTGCTTCAAAAAATTATTATAACCGATAAGAAAGTTGGTCTTCCTCCATTCTTATCCTTACAATTTCATAAATCCAATCCCTAAATTGTCCCATAATCTTGAGCCTAAATTCCGACAATAATCCAAAAAATTAATATATTTTATGTACCAAACATTAGGTAAAAATAGTTCCCAAACATAAAAAAATTCCAATTTTAAAGCCATTAGACTATTCAAAATATTTAAGTATCAGGTTGTAATATTTTTAAATTATTTTGAGCAATTTTTTAATTATTTTATGGTTCAGCTTTGCCTGTGACACTATTCATAGGACACTACCGTAAAATCTTAATTAGCATTTTTAACCATTCGAATGACTTTGGATTGGCTTCAAACTTTGCCAAAATTCTATCGTAATTAATACTCCTCATCAGTACACTTTGTGCGACTTGGGTCTCGAGAAACACTATTAATCCGAGAAGTACAATTCATGATAGTTGAATTTTTGGGTCATTACAGCTTAAATCTTTAGTCTATCACTTAACTTTTCTTATTTAATGTATAATAGACCAACGAAACTATTTAATAGACCCTCAATATATTTATAGAAATCTAGGGAGCACAACGGCTACCATGGTAACAGTTTGAAAATTTTTTTTCACCTGTAATAACATTTCTAATATCATTATTACCACTCTATCTCCTTCCATACCTTTTTGGTCCACTCAGTAACATCACCACTTTATCAACATATACTCAAATATTAATAGGCCCTCAGGTCTAAAATCATAAGAAACCATATAAAGTAAACATTCAAATAAGTGGCCTATTTATATACATCACACATTCACTTATATTTATAGACACTAGCAACTTTTAAGCTTGTTGAACCCATAACATATAGTATTTATGTTAGTTCCTACTGAGCCACAAAAAAACACATAGCTATATAACCTTCAATGTTTGTGCTACTACACTGTATGATTCTTAAGGCTGGACTGCTAACTTCTATAACTTGTGTACCAAAACACTGGTATGCTGAGTATAAAACTCAGTGGTGAATTTAATGTATTAAAAACATGTTACATAGAGGCACTTAGATGTAGCAACATGCTATAAATGTATAAATGCAATGAATGGCAATAAAATCATGCAAGTGACATTCATTTCAGTACCTAGTCTCCTAGCTCAAATAATTACAATTATGCCACTATGGTATTTTAATTTAATTTATTCATTTTTTGATTCGACATCAAGTTTGGTCTGTATTTTAATTTAGTTTAATTTAATTTTATAAGCCTAACAAGATAGACTACATTTAAAAACACTAGACCAAGAGGGAACTGAAAATTGTGCTGTGACCCATATTTTCCTTGACCTCTGCACCAACCTAATTTGATAGTAGGGATCAGTTCACATGAACCTCCTAATACCAAATAGGGGATAGCAGGGATCAGTCCATAGACCTCCTAATTTTCCAACACTCAATAACAAATCATTTTATGGATAATAGGGATCAGTCTGTAGACCTCTCAATATCTAATAATCATCACCAAGTAGCTGTAGTTGATAGTAGGGATTAGTCTATAGACCTCCCAATATACAATATGTCATCATCAAATATCACCAATAGATAGTAGGGATCAATTTGTAGACATCCCAATATCTAATAAATCATCATCAAATGTCTAGTAGCTACTAATCCCTTACTAACTAATCAACCCATCCAGTAGGTATCTAACTAATGGGCCATCTATCTTTATTTTATGTCCATTTACTTATTTATAATATTTAGAATTGAACAATAAATAGTTATGAATTTATTTCAATAGTTGAATTTTGATCTAAACAGTTACAAGTATATTTTAGTTATATCGGACAATTGTAGGTTTATTTTCTAAGCAGATTTTTTTGTCAATTTCTAGGATAGTTCGAAGTCCAATTTAAGTTCAATTCATACCATTATTCTATGTCCAATTATGTTCAAATTTGGCCCATTCTCAATTAAAGTTCCAATTAATCTCTTTCATGGAACAATTATAGGTCACTTTTAATTTTTTGTACACAGTTGTAGGTCTATGGTCACCATTTTCTGGGCATTTCACCATGCCACTCTAATCCATTTCAGCATACCATTGTGGCACCCAAAATTATGTCATTCCATACCTTTCAAATGACCTCAATAGTAACCCCAAATTCATTTAGAATCAAGTAGACAAAGTGTCCTAACTTATGTCTAATTTCATGCCATCCTAAGTTCCATTATAGGTAATTTTTACAATCCCTATTTTAAGCTATTTATAAACCATTTCTTAGCTCAATTATGAATACCATTCCTTTACCTATGCTGACCAATTATCTTACCATGCTTACTCACATGTATATGTCTATTTCATGCCAACCTCATGTCACACAATTTATGTCCATCATGTTATGCCATTTCTACATGTCATACATCATGTCCCATACACAAACACACATGCATGCCAACAACAACACACCTCTTGACCACTACTTAATCAAGGTTACACATATGCATAATTATATAATTCACCACACACACATGTCATATACCAAAATTCTAATATGTACATCCCTACCCATAAGACATACCATGCACACCATGCCATAACATACCATATACATGCCTCGAACATGCTATGATTTCACATATACATGCCTAACATACAATTTCCTATCACATACACCATCCCACCATGCCATGCACATAACTTGCAAGCTAAGGTACCTAAGTATACCTCTCAACCATTCATGGCACCACCTATCACCATGCCTTTTCTTATTATACACACACACACACACACATAAACCATTAAATCCTATAGTATACACATCATTAACAATCATAATCTTTATATACCAATGCCTTAACAAATCATACACACACATAACCTCTTGGCCATAGAGAGGCCACACCCTTTGACCTATTCCTTCCACCAAATCATCCCATAAATCACTTAATTTACATTGAAATAACATCAAAGTAGACTTAATTCACTATTACACACATATAACCCACTATAACCATCAAGCCCATACAACATTTCCATATAAATAACACTTGAAATAAATATGGCATGCCTAAAATACATTAAATTGATAAACCTACACTTAAATTAGAGTCTTGCCTACACTTTAGCACCCCTAATTCTCTTGTTGAACATCAACTCCACCTTAGCCTACATACACACATACATGACTTAGAAAAATCATAAAAAAATTTTATAGACCTCCAATTGAAAATCTAAGAACATAAGCATCTTTAGAATGATGAAATCCCTTAGAAAAAAAATGAGAAATAGGAAAAGGCACTTATATACAAACTTGATTTTTCCAAGCACCTTTTATGTACATAAACTTTCTTAATTTATTTATTAAGCTCTTTGCTTAACTATGGCCTTCCAAGCCTTTAAGAATCAATTCTTAACTAATCAAGGTAATTTTTAGTGGCAATTTAAGGAGGAATAAAGCTTGAATGGCCATGGAAATAAAGGAGAGAAGAGGGAGAATGTGTCAAGTGAGGAAGAGGAATAAAAGGGAAAGTAGTGGGGGGATGAGGTATCAATGGGCCAAATGGGGTAGTAGCCACTTAGTACCCCCTTTTATAGTGATTGGGTTGGCTCGGGTGGTGATACGTGTCACCCGAGAGCCTTGAAATCTCAATTTTCTTAGAAACTTCACGAAATTTTAAAAATTCACATAGACTTTAAAAAGTGTTGTGTTAGTTTTAAAAATCCTTGATTGAGCCTATTTAGAGGCTCATAAAATCTTAGGTCAAAATTCTTTTGGTAGGACAGTTAATCAATTTCTAATTTTACGTTAAAATTTAAAAATTAAGGAAAAATAGTAAATGGCCTTGAAAATTAGAAATTCCTTTATCAATGGGCACAAGGGAATTTTTTACCTTTTAGGTATGGTATTTTTAGGTATGTTCGGGCACATCTCGGGTCATTCCTCACCCAAGTCCATCTGAGCCTATGAACCACTAGATTTTACCTTAAAATAATTTATTAGTTTGGCTAAATCTTTAAATTATGCCATTTTCAAGCCCCTCAAAGTTTCATGACCAGTACACCCTGCCTCGAGCCTTGTGAAGGTGACCCGACACTTTAGGCACACTTTTCAAGCCGTAGAGGTACTGTTCACGGAGCCTCGAATTACGGGCGTTATAGTTCTTCCCCTCTTAAGGAATTTTCATCCTTGAAATTACCTAGAGTAAACAAATATGGATATTGAGCTTTCGTCTGCTCCTCGAGTTCCCACGTGGCCTCTTTTGTCTTATGGTGTTTCTAAAGTACTTTAAGTAGTGGAATAGTTTTATTTCTCAGTTGTTTCACTTCTCGAGCCAGGATCTATACTAGTTCTTTAATATAGCCTAGATCTAGCTATACCTTAATCTCCATCACTAGAACTATATGGGAAGGATTTTATCTATACCTTATGAACATTGAAACATGAAACACATCATGAATTTGTTACAGCTTAGGTGGTAAAGCTAGTCTGTATGCTAATGGTCTAACATTTTTTGTGATTTCATATGGCCTAATAAATTTGGGACTCAGATTCCCCTTTTTACCAAATTTGAGCACTTTCTTCCATGGAGATACCTT
>CANXYI011614372.1:0-20927 GCA_948208565.1 Hura crepitans
TTTTAGAGTTTGTAACAAGGTGCTTAGTATGCCAACAAGTGAAAGTTGAACATTAAGCTCTATAGGGTTGTTACAACCAATCAACGTACCTAAATGAAAATGGGATAAGATCACTATGGATTTTATTACAAGTCTTCCTCTCACAAAAAAAAAAAAAAAAACAAAATGATATTTTGGTAATAGTGGATATATTTACCAAGTCAACCTACTTACTTCCCAGTTACATAAGATTATTATTTTAATCAATTGGCATAACTTTATATTAATAAGATAGTTTGTAGCACTTGAAAATCCTGAAATCATGAATAGTACTTCTTGAGCATGTGAATAGTGACTCCCAAGACTTAAATAGTACCTTTCTTGTTGATCAAGAGTATGTATATGAAATAAGTCCTAGATGCAATTTGGCATGAGAATAAGGATGTTTGAATAGTTAACAACTGATAACAAGTGTGCTTATGAATAGTATTTCCCAAAAGCTAGGCTACACAAAGCAAACATGATGAAAGCATTAATTAAGAAACAATTTTACATAAAGTTTGAAAAGAAAATGAAGTCCTTAAGATGGTTAAAAATAGAAGTAAAGTTTTTATAACAATGTATTATGAATAGTAACCTAGTTAAAGCTAAACTGTAAAATATTATGTTTCTGCTCAAATGGACCCAAGAATGCCACATCCTCAGGTTCAAATATTTTAAGCAGTATAATAAGATTACAATTTAAATTTTTGAACATAAAAAACTATTTTATATAAATCAAGCAAAGTTTAAATATCAATTTAATTCGATTTTCCTTATTTTTTAAACACAAGTTGTTTAGGCATTTTAGAATTTTTTAAGTGGTTTTATAAGAACCAAAGGGATGTCAATTGAGGTTTTAAAATGGAAGAAATAATTTTAAAAAAGCTTAAAAAAAATAGAGCCATTGTATTATCAAACAAATCAATTTTGGCCATTGGTTTTTAATAGTTTAAAAAGGGAGTCAAATAGGGCATTTTAGGGTCAAAAAAAGAATGATGTCATCTTCTTCTAACCCCTCATAGTTGATGCCCTCTTCCCTCCTCTATTTCTTTCTTGTTTTCCTTCTATTCTAGCCCTCAATTGAACATCTAACCCCTAAATTAAACCTTATTATGCTTTCTCACAGAGATTATCTTTTAAAGATTAAAAGTGGAAATGAATAGTAACCACATTTGATGTAAGTGGTTTTTTTTTAAGTTCTCATATTTTTCTAGGATGTATTGGCAGTTTTAATATGTGACACCCCTCACTTAACCCACTAGCTAGATCCAAATGAGAGGTGGCACACTATGACACCCCTTACCCAAGTTGTTACTAGCACAAATAAGAGACGACACATTAACAAACTTTGACTAATTCTGTCATTATCTTTTTTAAACCCTTTCTATAAGTGTGGTAGTCATGAAATATCTTAGGCCCACATGTAAAAAAATTATGCCTTACATATACAGGCACATAAATGAAATTGTCTCACTCAGATAAAAATTTGATAGTATAATAGCTGCATGATGTTATATCCTAAAATAAACATGTATAAAATAGCACTTTTACAGTAATCTCATTCTCAATCCATCATCTTGGATCCATTTGATCCTTATAACCCATCTTAGTCAACATTATCATAGCCAATCCATCAACTCAACTATTACAATCATAACATATCCATAAACTCAAATCCACACACATACAGGCCATAACAATATTAATATTAGTCATATTAAGTTTACATACATTAACTAAACTTACTTACATTATTTACATGTGACTTAACTAGACCGACCCCAAATTTATAAATATGAGTGTTAACTATCTTTATATATACATCACACCAAATAATGCAAAAGTATATTGATCAACAATGATCAAGTCTACCACATTACTGCTTTGAGGGTGGATCAGTGTTGACTATCTACAACTTATACATCAAAAGCACGATGCGCTGAGCATAAAGCTTAGTGGTGTAGCTAATAAAATATGCTTAGACTCACACACATAATCACATTAAGCATGTAATGCAACACAAAAATATGGCATAAAGTATTCATGCATAATGTCATACCTATGTGGTTACTACTCAATCATGTTATGTTACTTTAGTTTCATTTATAATACTTCTGTCCTTAATTTATTTCCATCCTTATGTTCTATTACTTTAAATAATGCTTATTTACCATTTACTTAGCCCATATCTAATATAAATAATCTTTGTATAGGATATCAGGATCATAATGTCTAGTGGCCTATATTTTTGAACTCATGGCTACTGCACAAGCATAAAGTTATACAGTGGCCCTATTAGACTTCAAAGCAATTGCACCCATATGACGGTGTGAAGTGGCCCTACTAGACCACACAACAGCTGCACTTGCATGAAAATAACATATCATCAGTGTACAATATATAAGCATATAGTGTCCCTTATAGACTTCACAATGGCCACGCCCGTATGAAAATGACACCTAAGTGTCCTAGTAGCTGCTACCTCCTTAGTTGACTGGTTAACCTATCTTGTAGGTTGGCTAACATATATAGGCTATCAACATCCTTAACTTAGTTACACATATATTACATGGCTTATATACAATATTACATGTTCACATCTATTCATACAATCATTTGGTTACACATTTTTATTACTTGCCATTTACCATTTCATGGTAATGTATGTGTATCATATTTTCTAACATTCCTTATGTGAGTATAAGTAGTCATGTTATATCATTCACTTTGTGACTTAAATCTTATGACTAAATTTGCCATTATGCTAACACACACCTTGCAAGCTATGTTATGCTAACATGCATTTGTGTCACACACGTACACACAAACATACTCATTTAACACCTACCATTTATGATATCATTAGCATTTTTTATTCTTTTATCTCTAAACCATAATATACCAATACCATTAAGCTTAATGCACTCCAACTACGTCTATTTCAATCATAATTACATGAATTACAATTATACCCTTCACGAACATGTCATTCATCCAAAGTGGGATTTTTATCAATTAATTTATTTTAAACCCTTTATGCTTTAATTCAATTAATTTAACATCTTAAAAACCCTAATCTACTATTTTTTTTATCATTTTAGGGTTATCCAAACCCCCAAACTAACAAAGTGTCCATATTGCACATAACCTAGAAAATGCATAACATATAAAAGTGTACTCATATTTTGTCGAATACACTTACAAAATGATCATTTGGCTTTCTAAGAGGCACTTTAAACCTTATTCTTTTCTTTTGCATGGATATCTTCTACTTTTTCTAAAAAACATAATAAGATTTTACATAGAAAAATTCATTAAAAAATTCTACACTACACTAAACTTGAAAATAACACTAGAAACATTAAACTGATCATGCCTTGTTACCTAGAAAAATATTAAGGCTTCAAAAATATGCTTACCCAATTTTAGCGATTCAAAACCCTAAATTTTCAAACCTTTTTTCCCCCTAATTTGCCATCTTCTTGCAAAATTAACACCATAATAGAACTCTAGGAATGATAAGGATTAAATTTAATGTATATGATGAAACTTGGATATGAAAAATGGTAGAGAAATAAAGAAAAATAAGAAGAAAGAAAAAGGGGGTGGCATGAGGTTTTTAAAGTTGGGAGGAGGAAGATGGCTTGTTGGTCCCATACACCACTCACATATGAATCTCTATTTTATATTAAGTCCTCTAACAACTAAGATTTTGTCACATGGCAATTTGATAGTGGAGATTAATCCTCTGTAGGTTTAAAGCTTTAAAAATGTGACTTTAATTTTTAAGGCCTCTAAAAATTCTTCCTTAGGTACTAAAACTTTAAGAATTTCTCAATTTAGAAACCCCTAAATTTCATACTCAAAAGCCAATGGGAACTCGCTAAATTAATCAATCATATTTTCAATAAATTCAAATAAAATACTCATTAATGTCAAAAAATTCTAATTTTAGCACCATTAGACTACTTGGAATTTTTGACCTTTAGGGTGTACTCTTTCTAGGTCATTTTGAGCACATCTAACATATTTTATTATTTGACTTGAACTGAGTCAAAATTCATGAATAGTGATATAAAATTTTTAATTGCATCTTTAATCACTCTAATGGATTTATTTTCATTTCTAATTTCACCCACCAGTGTTTTATGATTAATACTTCCTCTCAGTCATCTCAATATGACTCGATTCATGAAAAATACTATTCATACCTTGGGAAGTACTATTCATAAAACTGAGACTTTTAGGCATTACATTTCCTTCCCCTCTTAAACAAATTTTGTCCTTAAAATTTACTTGGCTCAAATAGATGTGGATTCCATTATCTATTACTCACTTTCCCAAGTTGCTTCTTATAAGTCATAATGCTTACACAACACCTTCACTAATGGCACAACTTTGTTACGTAATTCCATCACTTTACATGCCAAAATTTAGATTGCTTCCTCTTCATATGAAATATCTGGTTGCACCTTTATCTCCTCTATTGACAACACATGTGAAGGATCAGATCAATACCTCTTTAACATTGAGACATGGAAAACATAATGAATCTATTGTTGTTTAAGAGGTAATTCTAGTCAATAAGGCATAGGTCCCATTAGTTTAATTACTTCATATGGGCTAATAAATCTCAAACTTTGTTTGCCTTTCTTGCCAAGCTGGAGTATCTTCTTCCAAGGTGATACTTTAAGAAAAACTTTATCCCTCACTTCATATTCAATTACCTTCCTCTTTAAATCTACATATGATTTATGTCTATCAATTACTACTTTTAGTCTTTCTCTAATAATCTTAACTTTTTCCTCTACATCACTGATTAAATCTGGTCCCATCAATTTACTTTCACTCAGTTCACTCCAACATAATAGAGTTCTACACTTTCTCCCAAATAAAGCTTTATAGGATGCCATTCCTAAACTCATTTTATTGTTGTTATTATATACAAATTCTACTAAGGATGGGCTTCGATCCTAGTTACCATTAAATTTAATGGCATAACTCCTTAGCATGTCATCTAGCACTTGAATAACTTGCTCAAATTAGCCATCAGTGTGTGGATAGATTGCCATAGTAAAAGTGAGTCGAGTACCTAAGGTATCTTGTAGTCTTTTCCAAAGTTGAGATGTGAACCTTGGGTCTCATTTTGATATAATAAAAACTAGGACTCTATGTAGCCTCACATTTTCATCAATGTATAGCTTTATAAGCTTTTTTAAGGAGTAATCTATTCTTATTGTAATAAAATATGATATCTTTATCAATCTATCAATAATTACCCATATTGCATCACATTTAGTTCTAGTCATGGGTAGCCCAACTACAAAATCTATAGTGAGTCTCTCTTATTTCCACTTTAGTGTTGTTATGGCATGAAGCAATCTAGAAAGAAACTTGTGTTTAACTTTCACTTATTGATAGGTAACACATTTAGTCATGTACTTAGCTACATCCTTTTCTATCCTAATTCATTGTTAATAAGGCTTCAAGTTAAGATACATTTTTCTACTCCTAGGGTGCATGGCATATGAAGAATTATAGGCTTTCTGCAAGATCTATTTCTTAATGTCTTATATGTTAGGCACACAAAATCAATCATGGTAACACAAGTATCTATCAGCCATTATCTCATGTTCAATAGGCTTTCCCTCTTTAAAACCTATTATGTGTATGAGTTGACTGTCATCTTTTTAGGCATCCTTTACTTGTTGAATCAAGCTAGGCTTCCCTTGTAATTCTACTAATAAGGCTCTATCCTCTAAGTACTATAACTACATATTCATTGCTTTAATGACACGTAAGAATTTTTGACTAATTGCATCCGCCACTACAATTGCTTTGCCTAGATGATAGTTGATCACACAATCATAATCCTTAAGCAATTCCATCCACTTTCGTTGCCTCAAGTTTAACTCCTTTTGGGTAGGTAGGAATTTCAAACTTTTACAGTCTGTATACACATAACATCTCTCACTATAAAGTAATCCCTCTATATTTTCAAGGCAAAAACAATCACAACTAGTTTTAGATCAAGTATCTAATAATTCCTCTCATATGTCTTTAATTTCTTAGATGCATATGCCACTACCTTGCTATCCTAGATTATTACATGCTTGAGTCCATTGTGAGAAGCATCATTGTAAATGGCAAAGTTTTTCCCTAACACTTGTTATGTAAGGATAAAAGCTTTTGTTAATATAGCTTTCAATTCATTAAAGCTCTCTTGACATTTATAAGCCCGCACAAATTTAAAATCATTCATTAATAAATGTGTCATGGGAGCAACAATCATCGAAATCCCATTAACAAATTACCTATAGCAACCAGCTATTACCAAGAAACTCCTAATTTCTGTATCATTCAATAGAGGATTCCCTTCTGATATTAGATTGATTTTACTTAGGTCCACCGTAATTCCATCAACTGAGGTAATGTGTCCCAAAAAGGCTACTTTATTCATCCAAAATTCACATTTGCTCAATTTAGCATAAAGTTACTTTTCTCTCGAAGTTTGCAATACTAACTTGAGATGCTACTCATGTTCCTCTTTAGACTTATAGTACACCAAGATATCATCAATGAACACCACTAAAAATTTGTCTAGGTATAACCTTAATATCAAGTTCATTAAGTCTATGAATGCAGCCGAGGCATTGGTTACCCTAAAAAGCATCACTAAAAACTCATAATGTATGTATCTAGTGTGAAAAGCTATTTTTAGCACATTAGATTCTTTTATCCTAAGTTGATAGTGCTGAGATCTTAGGTTAATATTATAGAAGACACTTAGTCCCCTAAGTTGATCAAATAAATCATCAATCTTGGGTAGTGGGTATTTATTCTAAATCATAACTTTATTCAACTACTTGTAGTCTACACACAGTTGCAAAGAAACATCCTTCTTTTTCACAAACAAAACCGGTGCTCCCCATGGGGAAATAGTTAGTCTTTATACCCTTTATCTAATAGCTCCTACTATTGCACTTTTAATTCTTTTAGTTCTACAAGTGTCATTCTTTATAGGGTTATTGATAGTGTGTTATGCTAAGATACACCTCAATAATGAACTCAAGTTCATACTCAAGTGGTAACCCTGGCAACTCATCTAAAAAAACATTTGGAAATTCTACCACTGCTAGTATTTGGCTAACATTAGGTCCTACCTTTTTGGTATCAACAACATGCATGAAATATGCTTGACAACCCTTCCATATCATTTGCATAACTGTCTATAGAGATAACATTAGATAGGAAATATGTTCTCTCTCGAGCCATAGTAATTTCATTTCCATCTATTGTCTAAATTATGATCCTCTCCTATTGATAGTCTACCATGGCATGGTGTCTTGATAACTAATCTATACCTAGTATCATGTCAAACTCATTTAAAGGGTAACTTGATAAGGTTCATAGGAAAGGTCTGCCCTTAGATGGTTAATAGTTAATTCCTTTATATTCTATTCATTACCACATACTATCTTAGAGGATTATTAGCCATGATCTCTATACCTAAAGGCTCTAATGGAACCCTCTATCCCATGCCAATGTGGTGCAAATGTAAGAATATATGGATCATAGATCAATTAATGCCAAAACATGTAAATAAAGAAAATAGAATGTACCAGCTATGATGTTAAGGGAGTTTGTCTCCTCTCGAGCTCTAATAGCATACTGATGTATTGGAGCCTAAGCCACAATTGTTTAACTCACATTTGATTTTAGCTTTTGACCCCTTCTAGCTTTATCTCCCTTGTTCTCCTTTTAATTCCTAGCTAGAACTAGTGATGAAGCCTAAAATTGTGTAAAGTATTATGCTCTCAGGGGACAATCTTTCTTGTAATGGACTCTAGACCTATATCTGTAGCATGCACCTAGAATAGATCTCCAGCAAATTCCTTTATGTCTTCTCCCATAGGTCTTACAAATAAGTGGTTACTTTTGGCTATAAAAATTGGTGCACTCGTAGCTAGCCTCTGTTGTCGAGGTTTGAATTGTCCTACTTGTCCAAATTTTTGAGTTTGAGCTGATTTTTATGATAGTTAAGTGGCTAGCTAGGATTCCTTTTTACTTTTTACTCACTTCTAGGGCAAAACTAGATTGACATGTAGTGAATGACCTCTTCTTCTAGAAGTTCTCCCTCTTTCCCTTCAACCTCTTCAGCAGTATTCACTAACTAGGGGAGCAAACTCCCCTAATCTTTTTCATAGTTGCCTGCAACCTGATCTTAGTGTCATGGCCCTTTTTAAACCTTTTACACTCTCTTCTTTGGTGGGCACAATCTCCTTTACATACATGCTCAATCTAGGAAAGTCCTTTTCATATTCTGATATAGGCTATGGCCCTTGTTTCAAGTTTAGAAACTCTTTCCTTTTCTTTCTAAGTAGTTCTCAATGTAGTAACTTTTCCTAAAATCCTATAGAAAGATCTAGGTCAAGTTTCTTGGAGCTTTTTGCTATAAATTGCTTTTCCACCAATGAAATGCCTTCGCCTATAATAGCAAGGTGGCATAACTCAAATTGTCCTTTAGAGTACATTTTAGTTGCTTAAAGATCCATTTTGTCCTCTTAAGCTAATATTCTACTATGGCTAAATCATCTTAGTCTATCCCCAAGAAATCCATAGCTCCCATTTTCTTTACCTATTCTAGGTAGGTCTTTTGGAGAGCTTGAGATGGTTATGGTGGTGGCAGTAGCGGTAGAGGTGGGGCAATTACTGCAGTAGCCTATATAAGTAATTCCACCATTTGCTATAATAGTGCTGGTTGTGTTGGAGCCTACTACCTGTGTAATAATTCGATGTGTGATAATCATGAAATATCTTGGGTGCATATGTAAACAAATCATGCTTTACATACACATGCACATAAATAAAACTATTTTATAAAGATAAAAATCCAACGGCATAATGGTTGTATGGTGTTATATCCCAAAATAAACCTATATAAAATAACAGTTTTATAGTAACCTCAATCTCAATCTGTCGTCCTAGATCCATTTGATCATTATAATCTATCTCAGTCAACATTATCACAGTCAATCCATCACATCAATCATCATAATCATAACATATCTACAAACTCAAATCCATACATATTTTAGCCACATCAATATTAATAATAGTCATATAACATTAATTATTTACATGTGACTCAACTAGACCGATCTTAACTTTCTATATATGAGTGCCGAATATCTTTATATATACATCACACCAAAAGATACAAAAGTATATCGAATAATAATGATCAGGTCTATTACACTGATACTTTGAGGTTAGATCAGTGTTGACTATCTACAACTTACACATCAAAAACATGATGCGCTAAGCATAAAGCTTAGTGGTGTATTCAATAAAATATGCTTATACTTGAACACTCAATCACATTAATCATGTAATATGACATAAAAATATGTCATGAAGTATTCATGCACAATGTCATACCTATGTGGTCATATAAATGTTATGTTACTTTAGTTTCATTTATAATACTTGTGTCCTTAATTTATTTCCAACCTTATGTTCCATTGCTTGAAATGATGCTTATTTACCATTCGTTTAGCCTATATCTGATGGATAGAATCCCAATACTAGATATCAGGATTATAATGTATAGTGGCCCATATTTTAGGCCTTATGGCTATTGCACTAGCATAAAAGTGTGTAGTGGCCCTAATGGACCTAATTGCAGCTATACCTATATAAGGGTGTGAAATGGCACTATTAGACCTCACAATGACTACACCTATATAAAAATAACATATCATCAATGTACAACATATAATTGTGTGGCAGCCCTCATGGATCTTATGGCAGCTGCACCTATATGAAAATGACAACAAAATACCTAGCAGTTGTTACCTCTCCAGTTGATTGTTCAACATATCTAGTAGGTTGTCTAGCACATATGGGCTATTGACACCCTCATCTTAGTTACACATACATTACCTGGCTTATATGCATTATTACATGTCAAATCAATTCATACAATCATTTGGTTGCACATGTTTTTTACCTTGCCATTTACCATTTCATTATAACATACATGTAACATATTTCCTGACATTAACTCATCGTAAATGTTACCTTCACATGTTAGCTTAAGTAGTCATGGTATATCATTCACTTTATGACTTAAATCCAATAACTCAAATTGCCACCATGCCAACACACACCATGTAAGCTACATTATGTTAACATGTATTATGTATCACACACTTGCACATATAAACATACACATCTCACACCTACCATTTATGATATCATTAGCATTTCTTTTTATTTATCTCTAAACCATAATGTACCATTCCTGTTATGTTTAATATACTTTAATTACATCCATTTCAATCATAATTACATTAGTTATAATTATACCCTTCATTAACATGTCATTGGGCCAAAGTGGGGTTTCTATCAATTAATTTATTTTAAAGCAATTTTGTATAAAATCCATTAGTTTGACATCTTATAATCCCTAGCATACCATTTTTATCATTTTAGGGCTATCCAAACCCCTAAACTAATAAAGTATCCAAAATGCACGAACCTTGAAAGTGCATAACACACAAAAGTGTACACATATTTTATCAAATACACTTACAAAGAAATCATTCGACTTCCTGAGAGGCACCTTAAACCTTGTCCTTTCCCTTTGCTTGGCTATCCTCGACTTTTTTAAGAAATATAATAGGATTTTACTTCGAAAAATTCATAGAAAATTCTACACTACACCAAACTCTAAAATAACACTAGAACCATTAAACTAAACATGCCTTGTTTCTTAGAAAAATATTAGGGCTTTAAAAATATGCTTACCCAATTTTAAGGGTTCAAAACCTTAAACTTTCAAACCCCCCTTTTTCCACTAATTTGCTTTCTTCTTATAAAATTGACACGCAATAGAGCTCTAAAAGTGATAAGGATCAAATTTGATGTATAAGGTGAAGCTTGGAAGTGAGAAATTGTGGAGAAATGGAGAAAAATAGGAGAATAGAGAAAGGGGGTGGCATTGGGTTTTAGGAGATAGAAGGAGGAAAATGGCTTATTGATCCCATATACCACTCACATATGAATCTCCCTTTTATATTATGTCCTTTAATGCCATGATTTCACCATGTGGCAATACGATGATGGAGATTAATCTAATGCAGTTTTAAATATGTAAAAATGTGATTTTAATTTTTGAAGCCTTTAAAAATTTCTCCCTAGGTATTAAAAAATCAAGAATTTTCCAATTTAAAAACCCCTAAAATTTCATGCTCGAAAGCCAATAGGAACTTGTTTAATTAATCAATTGCATTTTCAATAAATTCAAATCAAATAATTATGAATGTTAGAAAATTCTAATTTTAGCACCATTAGAATATTTGGAATTTATAACCTTCAAGTAGTGCTATTTTCGAGTCATTTTGAGTACATCCAGAATATTTCATCAATCAACCTAACTGAGTCACTATTTATAAGACAATGATGTAATTTTTACTTACATCTTTAATCACTCTAATGGCTTTATTTTCATTTCTAATTTCACCCATCATTATTTTATGATTAATACTTCCTCTTGGTCATCTTAGTGTGATTCAATTCCTAAGAAATACTATTCATGCCTCAGGAAGTATTATTCATAAAATTAGGATTTTTAGGCGTTACATTTCCTTCCCTACTTAAAGAAATTTTATTGTCAAAATTTACCTGGTTCAAATAGAAGTGGATACTATTCCCTTATATGTTGCTCATTTTTTAAGGTTACTTTTTATGATTTATGATGCTTCCATAGCACCTTCACTAATGGTAGTACTTTATGGCACAATTCCTTTACCTCACACATAGAATCTTGATCGATTCCTCTTCATTGAAAAATTTGGTTGCACCTCTATCTCTTCTATTGACAACACATGTGAAAGATTATATCAATACCTCTTTAATAGTGAGACATAGAAAATATCATAAATCTATTGTAGTTTTGAAGGCAATGCTAGTCTATAAGCCATTAGTCCCACATGTTTAATTACTTCATATAGGCCAATAGATCTTAGATTTAGTTTGCCTCTCTTGCCAAACTAAAGTATCTCCTTCCAAGGTGATACTTTAAGAAAAAATTTATCCCTTACTACATATTCAATTAGCTTCCTCTTTAAATCTGTATACAACTTCTATCTATCAACTATTACTTTTAGTCTATCTATAATAATCTTGGCTTTTTCCTCTACATTACTGATTTAATCTGGTCCCATCAATTTACTTTCACTCAGTTCACTCTAATACAGTGGAGTTTTGCACTTCCTCTTATGCAAAGCTTCATAGGGTGCCATTTTAAAACTTGTTTGATGCTTGTTATTATATATAAATTCTACCAATGATTGGTATTAATCCTATTTACCCTTAAATTTAGTGGCAAAGCTCCTTTGTATGTTCTTCATGACTTGAATAACTCGATCAAATTGGCCATTAGTTTATGGATGGAATGTTGTACTAAATGTGATTCGAGTACCTATGGTATCATGTAGTTTTTTCCAAAATTAGGATGTGAACCTCGAGTCTCAATATGATATAATGGAAACATGCACTCTATTCAACCTCACAATTTTATCAATGTATAGATGTGCAAGCCTTTTTAGGGAGTAATCCATTCATATTGAAATAAAATGTGTTGTCTTTGTTAATCTATCAACAGTTACCCTTACTACATCACATTTATTTCTTGTCATGGTTAGCCCAACTATGAAGTCTATGGTGACTCTCTCCTATTTCCACTCTGGTATTGCTATGGGATGAAGCAATTTAGAATAAACTTAGTGTTTATTTTTCACTTTTTGATAGGCAAGAGATTTAGTCACATACTAAACTACATCTCTTTTCATTCTAGACCACTAATAATAAATACTAAAGCTAAGATATATTTTTGTACTCCCAGGATGCATGACATATGAAGAATTATAGGCTTATTAGAAGATCTATTTTTTAATACCCTCTATGTCAGGCACACAAAATTGATCATGGTAATACAAGCATCTGTCTACCTTGCTCTTATGTTTAGTATGCTTCCTTTCTTTAACCAAACCCATTTTGTGTATGAGTTAACTGTCATCTTTCTTGGCATCCTTTACTTGTTGAATAAATCTAGGCTTCACTTGTAATTATGTTAACAAGGCTCTATCCTTCAGGCACTACAACTATATATTCATCACTTTCATGGCACACAAGAATTTTTGGCTCAATGCATTTACTACTATGTTCACTTTACCTGAATTATAATCAATCAAGCAATCATAATCCTTGATTAATTCTATCTACCTTCGTTGCCTTAAGTTTAACTCATTTTGGATAGGTAGGCATTTCAAACTTTTATGGTCTATGAACACCTAGCATCTTTCAAACTTTCATGCATTGACTATATGTGTATTAATGAGAAGGGATATATGTAAATGATTGATAACTAGATAATGTAAGATGAACATTTTAAATGTTTTAATTATTGAGTTAAGATAATAGGCTTGTCATAATTGATATAGGGCCTATTGTTTCCATGGGCTTATGCACATTGAAAATAAAACATCAATGGAACCCTAATAAAGGTTGGAGCAAAAATTTATTTTTGAGGAAATCACAGAGTAAGAATTTATCATAAATTCTCTACGCAATTCTTTTATGCAGCTTTTCTTCTCTTTTGCTCTTTTTACTAGGTTGTCATAGACCACAGTGATCCTTAGTTATGAACACCTCCAAGGTATTCACACAAGAAGAAGCAAGAGTGAAGGTGCATAATTTTTGAGGTACTAGTAGAAAAATTGCACAGATGAACAAACAAGAAAGAAAAGTGGAACGGGAGAGAAATATGAGTTTTTTACAACAAAATATGTGTCTATAATGCCTCTATGGTAGCTAACCATGAGTTTATGTCTTTTATACTCCCTTTCAGGTCAAATTCAAACAATTAAAAGATGACCTAGAAGGCCTCACATTAAAGCTACACGTATAGGCTCCAAACCTATGCACATAGGCCTAGAGATGGGCCCATTCACAAATTGCACATGGCAGGGTAGTTTGTGGCTTAACAAGACCACTTAATTAGCCTTTTAATGATCTGATCTAAGGCCCTTTTAACTCTTAAAAGGTCTATAAAAATAAGAACTAAAAAGGTCTACCAACTAGACTTAGTAAGGTCTAGTTTTGGAAACCCTAGTTTTGGTTTCCAAAAATGGACTAGGTCCTTTTTTGAAAACCCTATTTCTAGTTTCCTAATTTGTCATTGAGCTCTAACATCAATCATTTTCCTTATTTCTTTAGTTCATTTATTAATGACATCTCATATCATTAATCTATTCAAACACTTTGAATATTATTTTACTTCCCATAGTGTGTGACCCGATTAGTTTTTGAAGCACATTGGCAGTATACAGTGCACAAGAGTCCCAGTCCAACTAGAATTCTTATTGTGCAATATCATTGGCCTAATAATTGATTCCTAATCAATTATCCATTTTGTGTACAAGTCCAAAGTGGTGTCTAGCCACACATAAAGACTACCCAAGTGTTGAAAAATCAAGTTGTTTGACTTAATCCTTCCATATCCAATTATGGTCCAATAAACTTCTTTCACCATTTTTATCTCTTCTAGTTTAGTGTATGGACTTGTGTCAACTTAAAGAGTTACTAAGTAAGTGTAATTAAGCTTTGGACATATTATTTTGATAATTTTACCTTTATTTTAAAAATGCCCTTTGTGATTCCCTTTCACATATGGCATCTTGCTTTGGCTAAAGATTCCTAAATAAAGATTACTTATTAGAACTTTGAGATAAAATCCCTATTGTAATATGGGGTGGTGAATCCTTTGTTGATTACTACCATATCTTCAAATATGTCATCCCATACCCAAGCAACTCACTATGTACACTTCTTGTTTGAAGTAAAAGCTTTAAAGTCAAAGTATGCCACTCTATATTTAAGATAGTTAGTGATATCATGTTTAAGGATACTTGCACCACTGATATGATGATATATTTTCATTGACATAAATTAAGTATCCATATGAAGATCTCATGGTGGGTTTCTGATGTACTTAATTCTTAAGTAATGTAACGCCTCAAAAATCTCGATAATTATGAATTGTACTTTCCTAGGATAAATAGTATTCCTAAGACCGGAGATACCTTGAAGACCTTGAATGAATGTATTAATCATAAAATAATTTTAGGTGAAGTTTAAAATCAATCTGAGTTCATTAAAGTGGTTAAAAATGCTAAGAAAGTTTTTAAGACAGTATCTTAAGAATAGTGACCAAGGCAAATCTGAACCTTAAATTAATTTCAAAGTTGCTTAAAAAATTTTAAAAATTATACAAACTAATACTTAAAATTTTCAATGAGTCTAATGGTGCTTGAATTGGAAATTTTCAATATTAAAAAGTAATTTTTTGAGAAATCGAGCAATATAAAAATAATGAAATTAATTGGTTTTTTTGCATTTTTAAGCACCAAATTTTGGAGGCATCTAAGGGATAATTAAAGTGATTTATTACTATAAATATGGAAATTTAATTGGCTTAGGAGGAGAAGAAAATTTAGGGAAAAATGTCAAATGGTTTATTTTTTAGAGAGTATAAATAGTTAAATTTGACTCAAGAAAGTCAAATTTACTATTCATTTTCTCTCCCAATTCTAGCCAAAACTTTTCTCTCTCTCCCTATTTTCTTCCTTCACTCCTCCCATTATAGCCAAAAGTAGCACACAAAAATTGAACCACAGAGCTTCAATATGATTTCATGATTCTAAAAAGTGGAAATTTCAGAAATGGGCGCATAGAATTATCAATTTTTCAACCCTATGAATAGTAGCCACAATTTTTTTAGGCAAGAATTTCTTACTTTCATTATTTTTCCTAGATACTAGGGGTGCCCAAGAGTTGGTATATGGCCTTAGATTGATTTTTGGAGCCTTGGTTGATTTATTATGGATTTTTGAAGTTTTGTTCAGTTTATGTTAAGCACTTTCGAACCAAATCATGAAAAGGGAAAAGTGAAAGTGTAGATGGGTCATTGAGAACCATTTTGGTTGTCTCGATATATGAAATCAAAATAAGATGAGCAATTTTACTTAAAATCATTAAATGCACAAAATATGGCAATTTTGTATTAAATGCTTAATTGTGTGCATGGACATAAATGACATGTTTTAAATGTGTGTTATGGCACTTTATAATTGTATTAGAATTATTTAAATGCTTTGAATGCATTAAAATTAAAGGGAAGTGAGAATTTTTAAATAAATGCCATAAAAGCCCTATTATGTAACATAATAAGATGTAACTTACAAAATTGAGTATTTTTTAACTATATATGTGTAAAATATGATTAAATTGATTAATTGGTATATTGATATATGTATGGATATAAGTAAAGGGCTTTAGGAATGTTATATGTTCATTTTATGACATATGATGCATATGAGTGAATAGTATGTGAAAATGCTTCATTGTGCAATAGTGAGCATGACATTATATGAAACAATGTGTGGATGTGTAATGTATGACCTGAAGCATTAATGTATGATCATTTTAATGATTTGGTCAAATGTAATTTGGTGAAAATGAGGAAATGAAGCTAAGTGTTATGGTTTGCTATAAAGAATATGTAAATGTGCCAAATGTGTGTATGTGTCACGGCATGTGTAATGAAAATGCATGTCCATCATTTTTATGCTATGTATTATGGTGGAATACATATTTTTAGATGGAAAATCAAATTATAAATAGTAATTAAGGTATAATAGGACCTATAACTGAATAGTCTTAGGACATGGGATGCTTTCATACACTAAAATGCTAAGTAAAGTGTATATGTAGCTTTATAAGCAAAAAATGAAGTATATTATTAAATAAACCTATATAATGAAAGAAAAATTGACATTATAAGTATTCAAGTGTGTCTATAATAATATAATGAATAAATGATCTATTAATCTTAAAATTACCATGAAAGAAAGGAAGTTTAGCTAATGAATGCTAAAAAGGGCTTCAAGGCCGAAATTTCTATAATATTATGGAACCACATAGATTTTTGGGCTCAAAAGCTTTAAGTTAGAAAATTATCTTGAAATTTGTTACATATAGTGATTATTAATTTTACATTAGATGGGTCTCTATCATTAATATGGTTAAATGGCCTAAAATGGGCAACATGAGTGGTATATCTTGAATTGTGAAAGTTTTAATGCATGCATGTTTTAGTTTATATTTTCAACATGTAGATGAAGTAATTCATGATAGAACAAGGTTTAAGAACTAAATGTCTCTTAAAACCTAGAATGGATCTAAATGGGTACTAATAGCCTATTATGCCATATTTTGAAGCTTAAAGTATATAAAGGCATAATTGAACTTAAATGTCATTATGACCTTAGAGTAGTATGTATTTGTTGAATACATACTGAGAATCCATAAATGAGATGGATAATGTATTTGATATGTGAATATGGCATAATGTGAGCTAAAATAGGCGTAAAAGCTCAAAATGTGGGTTTTAATAAGAATAAGTAATTTTAGTCAAGTAATGGATAAAATATGCATGTTAAAAGCTATGAAAGTTTATTTAATGATATAAGATATAATAAAATTATTTTTAGCCCATGAGATGCAATAAAATTGTTTTAGCCCATAAGATGCAACAACCTAGGAAATGGATAGGTTAAACGGTCAGCTAGGGGTTATAAAAGCTACTAGGGCACTATAGTGCTTAGATGAGTATCCAAAGGTTTACTTTTAGTCTTACTTATAGATATGTGTGTCAAGATCATAAGATCAAGCTGGTGTAGCCGCAAGGTTCCATGAGGGAAACCATTGCATAGACATATGCGGGTACAGCTGCAAGGTACTATTGGGGAATCCACTGCGCAATTTATGTTGGTGCAGTAGCCATAAGGTCCAAAATGTGGGCCAATACATAATTTTATAATCCTATTATCCATAGGATTATGCAATTTCTATGGGCTTATGTTAAAAATATGAACATAAATAAATGATATTTTGCCTATAAAATGATAAGCAAGTCAAATATGATGAGATTTTGATTTAGTTGGATGTAATGAGATTATTACATATAATTTTGCTATTCATGCATGCCTTGACATTATTGGTGCATAATGTGTGTGATAGTTATGTTCATCATAATATATCATTCTAGAAATGTGTGTCATGCAAGTGTTAAATGATATTACATGCAAATGAATGGCATGAGCTTATAAAGTATATAATGGCAATGATAGCACATGTTATTTTGATTTCACCACTAAGCATTATGCTTAGCATGTAGTTTGTTTTATGGCATATAGGTAGAAGAACATTTTGATACCAAAAGCTTTGAGACATCAAGAAATTTAAGAGAAGGCTTTATTTTTGGTAAAGCTCTTTTTGTTGTAAAAGTGATGTATAAGATGCACTCAAGTGTTTATGTAAAAGGGATAGGCCTAACTTGTATTTATTTTGTAAACAAATTGTAACTTAAATGTTCTTTTAGATTTTGACATTTGTTGATCATATAAAATTGAGATATTGCATGATGTTGTATAATATCACTTCCTAAGGTTGAGATATCATATGTTGTGTTATGTGCTATTGTGTGATCAGATGATCACATTGAGTTGGTGAAAGTGTGTGATTGAGATATAAAAGTGTGTTTTCTTATGCAGGCTATTGTTTAAAATTTGGGATAGTGCCTGGTATAGCTGTTATGCTACCAAATTTTTTAGCACAAGGATTCCCAGTATTAAATAAGTAACATTGTTTAAAAAGTTCTTGAAAACCCATATTTTCAAACATAATGATTTTGAATAAGAATGTTTTAAACAAGGAAACATGTACATGAGTTCGGATATCTTGATATACATGCACACTTTAGTCGGGCTAGATGACCGGCCAGTGGCCAACTCAGGTAAAGGGTGTCACAAGTAAGCATCTAGATGCTAACTTTAAGCATCTCTATGCTTACAACTTATGAGAACTACTACTTGATCAAATCAAGAAGTAAAACATGTGTTGATCTATCCATATTAATAATGTCCCATCTTATTAATACTATGATTAGGGATATTTAGGCATATCACATTTCCAAGCAATAAAAATCTCACATGATAAACACATCATAATTTCCTTTGTACTATGATTTTATACTTGGGACTTTATAACATGGTTTAAGACATTGTAAACAATTATATGTAACATATAAAAGTACCATGAATAAAAGAGAAATGCCTTTTAGGATGATTTTACGAGGTTTAAAAACATGAATAATACCCTATTACATGAGCTCTAGGGCATACTTATAATACTAAGCATAAATATGACTGGTGTATTTAATAACATATGCTTACACTTATAGACATGATCATATTAAACATGCAATGCAACATAGAGATATGTCATGGAGTACTCATACATAATATCATGCTTATGTGTTCACATACTTAACCATATTATGTTACTTTAGTTCCATTTACGATATGTATGTTCTTAATTTACTACCATACTTATTTTCAATTAATTTACATAATGTTTATTGACCATTTAATTAGCCTATATCTAATAGGCACAAATCCCAATATTAGATATTAGGATCATAATTTGCAACACCTTATATTTTGGACCTCATGACTACTGCACTGGCATGAAAAGTGTGTAGTGGCCCTACTAGACCTCACAGTGGTTGCACTCACATGAAAGTGTTCAATGGCCTATTTGGACCTGACAGCTACTATACCAGTATGAAAATGTGTAATAGCCCTATTGAACCTCATAGCAGCTGCACCAGTTCAAAATTGTGCAGTGGCCCTACTGGACCTCAAAAATGTTGCATCCATATGAAAATAACATAACATCAAAGTATAAGATATAGATGTGTGGTGGCCCTTATAGATCTAACGGTGACTGCACCCATATGAAAATAATGTTGAAATGCTGTAGCAGCTACTACCTCCCTCATTGATTGATTAACCTATCTAGTGGTTTGTCTAATGCATATGGGCATCAATATCCTTATTTTAGTTACATATATGGTTCATGGCTTATATAAGTTATTACCTATTTGTATCCATTCATACAATCTTTTGGTTACACATATTTATTACCTCACTATTTACCCTTTCATTGTAACATACATATGTCATATTTCACAATATTAACCAATCATAAATGTTACCTCTTCATAAGAAACATAAGTAGTCATGTTAGACCATTCATTTTATAGCTTAACTTTTGTAACCCAAATTGCCATTATGACAATGCACATTGGAACTTACATTATGCTCACATGTATTATACATCACACACTTACACACATGGATATACACATACCTCATAAATACCACTTACACACACGGATTTATAGCTTAACTTCTATAACCCAAATTGCCATTATGACAATGCACATTAGAAGTTACATTATGCTCACATGTGTAGATATCCATTTTCGTCCGGGCTTTAGTAAGTACATATATTATTAAATAGTAGGTATATAGAGCTGTATGATGTTAATTGATGATTATTGTTACATTATGGGATGCATGGTTAGTTAATGTATAACTATTAGTCTAAATGTGTTATTAAGTCATATGAGCACCTATATAAATTATTTAATTACCAATTAAAATTAAAAAAAACAACAAAAATTAATTATTTGATAAATAATGAAAAATAATTACAAATCGAAAAATCAATTAAAATAATTACTAAAATAATGAATTAAAATAAATAAAATTAATTAATTACAATACAAAATGAAAAACTAATTACAATCCAAAATATAAAAAGTTTAATTAATTAAATTACAACCCAAAAGAAAAGCAAAAAAAATAATAAAAGACAGATTAATAAAGATTACAATGAGGGACTGCTAGGCCAGCCCAAGCCCAACAGTCCAG